>JBBPMM010000384.1:0-26903 GCA_038090335.1 Solioccasus polychromus
AGGATAAGGGGTAGTCCGGGTCGGTATACATAGTAGTCCGACCGGTCTGTAGTAGACCGGGTAAATGGACACTCTGGACTATCATTCGACATAAGGGAACGAAACAAATAGAAGAATAAGGGTATAGAAAATATAGAAAATGAAAGGATATACACGTAGAGGTGCACCAACCTCTACAGTGCACCAAGACATACATTGGGAAATGTGATATAGAGGGCCTCCAGCTTTATGTAAAAAGACAGGTAACCAACTTTGGGTCACTTTGGGTGCCCGAGCAAAGGATAAGCAACCAATAGCCGCTTATGTAGTATCATTGAGTTTGAACACCAGTTGCATTCTGGCATCATCCCACCGTCACACACCACACCGGTCAACACCCTGAAACTTTGTCGGTGGAACAATCCAGCCATGAATCAGGGTTTGCCACATACAGCCCGGGGGCCACGTAACGCTATACCATCTCAAATACCATCATCCATCTACTCTTCAATTATCTGATGCCAAGTGCATTCCTGTCCATATTGGCACTTATGAAATTGAAAATATCACAATGCTTCAAGACTATCGGAGACATTCAAGCACGTCTTTGTGCGACACTGGTGAAGATTGTGTACATGATCAACAACTAAGCTAATGTATTCCATTTACTCATGAGGTCAGCTCACTCCATCTTGCAATGAACTCTCTTCATGACCCCCTTCAGCCCTTGCCAATTATCACTGTGTTACTGACCTCGTGGTGCAGCATCTCTCACTCGTTATTTAGAAGGCGAAATTTAATACCTCGACATCCTTGGACATATTCCCAAGAGGTGCATACCTGTTTCCATGGAATGCCCTATTTCCTCAGGTAATGCCGTTATTTCAAAGGTCAGCAAACTTCCTAGCACAATGCTTGCTGCTATATATCACCTTGCATGTTGTATCTGAGTATGCTAACTGCACGATATGCGTAGCTTCCCTACAATGCTGGCCTTCACGACCTCTGCTGGCGCCATCTCTCAACCATATCTTTGGAAGAATGTCAGGATCGGCGGTGGTGGCGGTTTTGTTCCTGACGTGGTTTTCAACCCTAGTCAGCAAGGATTGGCGTATGCATGCACAGATGTTGGTGGCGTATATCGCATGAGCCCAGATGGTTCGTGGACTCCACTTTTGGATTGGGTTGATAACACGCATTGGAATTATTCGGGCTGTGATGCATTGGCTACTGATCCTGTTGACCCTGCTCGCCTATACCTTGTAGGTGATTGTAACCCTGAGTCTTTATTCTGGCTCACTATGCAGGCTACCGGGTTGTACACGAACTCATGGGACCCAAAAAATGGGACAATTCTAATCTCCCGTGACTATGGTTCAATGTGGTCTAGGTCGCCTCTTCCATTCAAGGTGGGAGGAAACATGCCCTCTCATGGAATGTGAGCTTCACATTTTTGTTTGTTTGACACTTTGCTGAGTAGTTCACAGGGGTGAGGTAATCCTGCATTGTGTTCATAGGCTCACACTTAACCATCTGTAGCGTTTAGCAATAGATCCAAACAGTAATAATATTCTGTATTTTGGTTCCCGTAGTGGACATGGCTTGTGGAAGTCCACCGATTTTGGAGAAACGTGGACCAACGTAACCAACTTTCCGAGTGTTGGTAGGTTGAATAGTCACATTTGTAACTCTGTTGATGATTTCTAGGTACCTATTCCCCTGACCCTAGTGACATCACTGGATATGAAAGTGACTTGACCGGTCTTGCATTTGTCACATTCGATAGTACATCGAGTACAAAAGGATCACCCATGCCTCGCATTTTTGTTGGCATTGCAAATGAGGGATCCGATAATATTTTCATGACCAAGAATGCTGGAGAAACTTGTGAGGCAATTGACAAGATAGTTTGTATGAATGCTAATTACGGAGTGTTTCAGGGAAAGCAGTTACAGGCCAGAATAATACCTTCCTTCCACACAAAGGCGTACTCTCACCGGCTGAGAAAGTGCTTTATGTTTCAGAATCAAATGGATCTGGGCCATTTGATGGCACACTCGGCACAGTCTGGAAGTATAACATTACATTGGCCATCTGGACGGATATCACGCCCATAACTGGGAGTTCGCTGAGGTTCAGGTTTGGCGAACTTGCAGTAGATTTTCAATGACCAGGGATAATTATGGTTTTGGCACTGAATTCCTGGTGGCCAGATGGTCAGATATTCTGATCTAATGATAGTGGTGCGACATGGAGTCCACTCTGGTCCCAGACTGACTATCCCGAACTCGCAAAGTGGTATACCTATAGCGACTCACTTGCACCTTGGATTGGACTCGATTATACGATTACAACTCCAGGAATTTTGCAAATCGGGTGGATGATAGAAGGTAAGATCTTCTAGGATGTCCAGTCAAGCTCCCATAGCAGTCGCAGGTCTCAATATCAATCCCTTCGATTCCGATCACTGGCTTTATGGGACAGGAGAGACTATTTATGGGGGTTACGACCTGACGAAATGGGATATGAGTCACAATGTGACAATTGAGTCTTTGGCTGATGGCATCGAAGAAACTGCTATCCTTGCTTTGATTTCACCTCCGATCGGTGCCCATTTGCTTTCTGCTGTTGGAGACATTAAAGGTATGTAATACGTTCATCATAGACATGTATTAATGTGTTGATGGTTATCCAGGCTTTGTCCACTACAGTTTGGATACCCCCCCATTGGCATTATATACGAATCCAAGTTGGTCAACTATGTCGGATATCGATTTTGCGGGTAACAAACCATTATACGTCATTCGCATTGGGACTAGATCCATCACTTCTGGCATGCAATGCGCGTTATCAATGGACGGCGGTGTTACGTGGTAAGGAAAACGCATCTGGCCTGGACGACCCTCACTCTATTTAGGATTGCAAATGCAGGGGCAGCCGGGCTCAGCGGAGGCAAAGTTGCTCTCTCTGCGAACAGAGACACCGTTTTATGGGCCAATGCCAGTAACGGTGTCTTTGTGTCTACCGACCAGGCCAAATTCACTGCAGTCAGTAGCCTTCCTTCAAATGCCATCATTGCTTCCGATAAGAAAAACAGCACCGTCTTCTATGCTGCCTCCGGAACAACGTTCTACATATCCACCGATCGTGGTTTCACGTTTACCCCCAGTGGCACACTCAGCAAGTCCACTGCGCCCTTCAGGATCGCCGTGAACTCCGACGTAAGTGGAGACGTGTGGGTGTCTTCGGATATGGGTCTTTTCCACTCGACCGATTCAGGTGCAACAATCACAGCGATGGATGGCGTTACACAATCGTGGAGTATCGCACTTGGCGCGTCTGCATCCAAGGGCGCATGCCCTGCATTGTTCGTAGCGGCGATCCTGGCGGGGACTTTTGGGTACTATCGATCCGATGACTTTGGTTCGACGTGGGTCCAGATCAACGACGCCTTGCACGGCTTTGGGAATGCAGAATTGAATGTAATCAGTGGCGACCCACGTATCTATGGCCGGTGAGTATGTCTTCCCTTTTTTGTGCAACGCATCTAACCGGCTTGTCCTATTTCTGTGACTAGCGTTTACATTGGTACGAATGGACGTGGAATCTGGTATGGCGACATCAACAGAGAGATGCCCCTGATGAATACCTCGGACTGAAAGCGTAGTGAAAATGAAGCATGCTTGATTTTCTCTTGGTTACATACACTGTAGGACACATTCCTAAGACCATCGTTGTTCCTGTAGATTCGATATTATTAACATACATAGTATTTACCGGGATCCAATAACGCAGTGTCGAACTGACGGAAACTCCGACTTTCCACTTACTGTGAATGCCTCCATTATGTACTCCAGCATCTCCTCGTCGAACGCATGTGGCACCGAAACAACGACCCGGGTTGTAGCCTACAATCACCCCCGCAGTCTCTTGCACGAACCGTCCGGCTGGAATAGTACTATTTTTGGGTTTCCGCGAGCAAGAGGGGCGTGAGTTTCACCACAACTGCCAAGGAACGTCTCCGAGATAGTCTTGCCGAGACTTTGAAGAAAACGTGCCGCGGGAGAGCTGTGGCGGACTGACAGCCGGAGCATATATAGCGGTGAGAGCTTTCAGGTGATTGAACAGCTACTTCATTTTGGACATCTTGATGCTGATATATACCAGAGTGCGGGTTATGCGAATGTTAAGTGCTAACGGAAGAAGCTTGAGAGGACGTGGGAGGTCAGCAACCATGTTCAACATCACACCATCCTTCATAACTCACTAAGTTTACCAAGGTCACTCCTCCCGTAATCAGTCCTGAGGATTTTACCCGTATTCTGCTGATGCGCGCTCCAAAAGTTACCACCTGGTGAACAAAGTTTCTGCCAGCGACGCACGGCGCTCATCAAGTGAAATCATTTCTAGCGGATACCATCACTGACTAACAATGCGACACTTCGAATCATTCGAAGGAGCTTTGTGCAGTCTTACATTGTTATTGAACCTTTAGCATTGATGGAAAGCCAAAGTAGTGAGTTACTCTGTCATCGTAGCTTCACCAAATGTCATAGCTTACAGAGTCGATCATTCTATGGGCAAAAAGTGGAACGGAACTCGCATTTTTGTCTAGTATCCGGTGTTGTCACCTATGTCAGCACATGCGTAGATTTCATCATGGCAAACCGCTTCTGGCATCAATATAACAATATAGTACATCGCCATAGTGGAGCGAGAAGTACAAAACAACCTGATACTTTGGCATGGCTCGAACATACCCTTTATCCGAATGCTCTCTCATATTCTTGCCTCGAGTTTACTACCCTCGATCATATTGGCAGGCTATGTGTCGGCAACTACAGTGGTCATTGTGAATGGAACTGCGAGCCACACTATCCCCCCTCTCCTCTGTACGTTGTGTTCCGGTCCTTCCTACAAACTACTTACCCTTTTGGCAGATGGACAGATGTTTGAGGCACGTTATTAAACGAGAGCGGTGCGCTGACCTGACGAATACGCTCCCAAAACCTACAGGATATTGATGTAAGTAGGATCTCGCCAGCTCATTATATCAGTTTTTAGATTTCCGACAATCTTTGACAGAATGTAAGAGTTGAACTAGTACAATCTTCAATCATCGCCTGACAGTCTAGTAGAGCGGCGACGGCGGTCTCTATGCTGAACGTTCGTCAACTATTACGGCATAAATTGTTCACGTTCATTCTTACTCCACCTTCAGTACTGCATAACCGAGCATTCCAGCAGGTCACGCCAAGTGAGCATGTTATTGAAACAGAAATGTCATCTAACTGGATTATGTTCAGACACCTCCACCGCAGCATACGGGTGGAGCGCTCTTGACGGCGCGGCGATCAACGTGATAGCCGACACATCACCCGTATCACCTGCGCTCCCGAATTCTCTCCAGGTAACCATTCCAACAAATGCTTCTGGGAAAGTCGGTTTCGGGAACGGAGGATACTATGGTTTGTCATACTATTGTGTTTCCTGGAACGTTTCATGACACGGAGTATCAGGAATCCCAGTGAATTCCAACTGGACATACAACGCATCCTTTTATTACAAATTCCCGGAGCCTTCGTCATTCAACGGAACTGCTACGGTTGCATTGCAGGCAACTACGGGCCAAGTTTATGCCTCTACTTCTGTTTCAATTAACGGGTCCCAGACTGCTTGGTATCAGATTATTGTGCAACTAACACCAACAGCATCTTCCAACTCTACAATGAATAACTTTACGGTCACTTTCGACGGAGTTGATGCAGCTGGTCTCACTATTGACTTCGCGTTGTTCTCCCTGTTCCCTCCAACCTTCAACAATCGCGAAAATGGTATGAGGATCGACCTCGCGACCGTGCGTGTTATATTGACACGCCTTGGCCGTGACCCGCACGCTGATGAACTCAAAGGCGTTGTTTGAAATGAAGCCTTCATTCTTCCGTCTGCCGGGCGGTAATAACTTGGTATAAGCAAACAAGTTATCTTTTCCCCCTTAGCTAACAAGTTCTGCAGGAGGTGAATTCCACTCCGCGTTTGAATACGCTAAATGATGAAATTGGAATACCAGGGTCAAAGCATAGCAACGAGATGGGTATGGAATGCTACCGTTGGGCCGCTGGTGAACAGACCTGGTTTGTACCTCGGTTTGGCTGATTTTGCTTCACTCATGGATCGAAAACAGGCCGTCTGGGAAACTGGAATTACATTAACACTGAGTAAGTGATAACTACTCGGTTACTTATCTGGGTAGTGGTCTCGGTCTCTTGGAGTATATGTACTTCTGTGAGGATCTAGAAATGGAACCAATTATGGCCATTTGGGGAGGTCGGTGTTACCCTTTAAACTTTCAAACGCAACTAAATATCGCAGGTTATTCTCAAAACGGGATGAATTCCATTGGCGGGGAGAGCGTGCCTGAAAACGACCTGGCGCCGTATATTCAATCTGCCATTGACCAAATCAACTTCGTCATCGGCGACCCCGCTACCAACGAATACGGTGGGTCGAGGTAGTCCTATTTGGCATCATCTAATCCGCATCTCAAGCTGCTCTCCGTGCATCGCTCGGGCACCCCGATCCATTTACGCTCAATTACGTTGAGATTGGCAACGAAGACTTTTTCGCCAGTGAATCGTGAGTTGGTATTTTCTTGTCGATCGACTTATTGTCAACGATATGTCAGGTATATCTACCGCTGGAGAGACTTTGCAGGAAATCTGACTGCAGCATTCCTGCAACTTCGTGTGTATACCCTTAGTTGCTTGCACGCTTCTCCTCACCCCGGTTCTCCCAAGAATTCATTGCGACGTCGTATCCATTCAATCCCGTTTTAGATCCTGTTCCCAAAGAGTATGACCTTCACGTCTATGACACGCCAGGTGGGTTGCAATTTGCCCTGGGAAAGCATATTCTGAGGTCACCGTAGAGTGGTTTATCGAGAATGCGTTCCTGTTCGACACTTTCGAGGTGAGACGACACTACCATGTATTTCCTCTCGAATTCATTCTCTATTTATCCGTAGCGAAACGGCACATATTACTTCCAGGCGAGGATTGCCAAGAAATGCGACGGCCACTATATTTAAACACTTTTATACAGGGCGAATATGCTTCCAACTTCACCATGGGGCAGATATATCCCATCCTTCAAAGTGAGCTGATATCTCGAGTCAATTGTATGGCTCAACGATGTTCATCTTTGTTCAGATTCTTTGGCAGAGGCTGCATACATGACTGGCTTTGAAAGGAACAGTGACATCGTGTTCGCTGCGGCGTATGCCCCCTTGATGAGGAACATTAATTCCCCTTATCCCGGAACAGTGAGCTCCATCGCTTCTACCTGCCTAGTATGACTCAAATCTGAAACGCCACAGGCGTTTGAACTAGTCGCTTTCGAGTGAGGCAATCAGATATATCATACGTACATGGATCCCTGACAAAAGCTTACAGTGCCTTGAATATGTACCCTTCTACTAGCTACTACGTCCAGCAGGTGCGACCATGTCGTAGCCCCGTTCACGTTCGTCAAGCTAATAAACCCACAGCTCTTCAGTATCCACCGGGGAACTGAATACCTACCCAGCACGCTTCCCACCTTTAATGGAACGCTATACTGGAGCGTCACTCGCGACACCAATCTCAGCACCGTCCTGATCAAGGCGAGTAACGCGGTCCAAGTAGCCGAACAAGAACTCACCTGACGCGGTCTCTTAGGTTGTCAACACCGATGCTGCGCCTGCACCCATGTCATTTGTGTTGCCGTTTAACGTAGCTCCGAGTGGGAATCTGACGGTAATATCCGGTGTGCTTACTGCGAGCAACACGCCCGCGACGCCCGACGCGGTCCTTCCCGTAACGTCTACCATGACGTTTGCACAGGTGTTCAACTACACCGCGCCCGCATACAGCGTAAGCGCCTTGACCGCGTTCATCTCGTAGGAGGCACATAAACTTGAAAGTATTTATGGACGAGAGACGTTTTCTTGTTGTAGGGCGTATAGCACCAATACCGTTACCGTGCAGTCTGTAACATATACCCAAATTAAGTGGCGCGCCTTTAGCTACAATTCAGCTTCGTAAAATATGAAGGAAATCAGAGCAAGGGATGCAAGGCTGTTCGCGAATCGATTTCCTTTGTACTGAACATGACCATTGTGACGTTCCAGCATGACGAACATGTGCATAAACGTAGAACGGCGAGTACTCGACATTTGTAATTCCAGCCATGTAAAGCAAGTAGTGTCTACGTTTTCAAGCCAGGTTCACGCTCGACCTTCGGCTGACCCACGTGAGCACAAGAAACATTATAAACGTCCGATGTCATTCAAAGAATATACCCCGATGAATGGGGGAACACGAAAACATGATTAATTCGTTCTCTACAAGTTTTAGAGCCTGATCTAGCCAGTTCAGCAAAACGCTCCGGGATAAAAGTGACGCGACTCGCACTCAGTTGCTTTCACGAGTAAGACTTGGCCGACGACACCACCTGTCAATGGGCCGTCTCCAGGTGTACGAAAAGACACGCACCAGCGTCGCAATCCGCAAGCTTTACAGCCTACCCCAAACCAGCTCAGCAAAACGCTCTAGGAGAAAACGACGCAACACGTACCCAATTGCCTTCATGAGCAAAAACCCGACTGATGACACCACCTGTCACAATGTTAATGAATCGCCTCCGTGCACACGAGAACACGCACCAGCGTCGCAATCATGCTCGCCGGAATCCCATTTTTGAGAAAGTCGACGTTGGAGAGGTAATTCTGCCCGAGATCATCCTCCTGCGCCGCTCTAGCGAATCGAAGTATCGTCACCACATTGGGTAGAGGAGAAATGAGCAATAGACGCACGCGAGTTGGTTCGGAAAGCCAGAGACGGGCATGCCCATGCCTGTCGAGCAAATGAGACCGGTGAGAAAGATGAGCAAGTTGGCGTGATCGCCGGGGAGATTTTTCCCCGCTTGTGATGCGATGGGGACGAGGAGGACGCTCGCGATCGTGTGACTAATAAACGTCGAGACAACCTAGATCGGATCAACACGGCAAAGAGATGGGACAAGACGAGGTTGTGCTTACGAGGACGATGACAGACAAAACGATGACGACGTTGTAAAGCGTGCGTCCCTCCAACATCCAATGAATGACTCCGTCCATGGTATCCATCAGCCCGCTCGACTTGACGCCATCGCCAAGAGCGATACCGCCCATGGCGAGGAACACGATCGTCCAAGCAAACTGCTCAAAGTCCTCCTAACTTGAACGTCAGCGAACGACGCCAAGCCCCGACGATATGCAACACACCTTTTTGAGGACCCCAGTCGCAAAGAAGGCGACGATGGGTATGATGGCAATGATACCCATGTCCCCGATCGTTTCTTGAATCTCGTGTTCGATGCACCATAACACGATTGTCACCAGACAGACGATGGTGACCCAATAATGCTTGAGCGTAAACACTTCCCTCGTCGGCCTGATCATCCGTATTTCTATTTCCCCATCCCCATCGGGGGCGCGCGCAGGCTTGTAGCTCACGAGTAAAAGCAGCCAGATCAGGACGACCGAAATGATCGACACGGGCAGTGCGACGGCGAACCAACTCGCCCAGTCCAGCGGGGGTTCCATAGCCCCGATAGCGATGAGGTTCTGTGGCGAAGAGATGGGCGAACTTTGACCGCCGATGTTAGCGGCGAGTGCAATTCCTAGCTGTGCATGTCACGTCAGTCAGTGGTGGGCGTGCCTGTGAGAATGAGGCTCGACGTACGATCAAACATGGCGCGAAAGATGCTCTAGAGGGCAGCGTTCGAAGGATGGGCTGTACAGGCCAGTCAAATAGTGACCGGAGCGTAGAATGGACTGACTAACCCGAATCAACGTAAAGCACAGCGCGGGTGCAGCGACATTACTGAAAACGTGTCAAGCATCGCTCAAAAGTAGACACGAACAATTAAAGCCAAGCATACCTAATCCACATGCTAGCGAAGCACGACACGGCCATGAAGGCCAACAGCACTGTCCTCGGTTTCGAACCGGCCATGCTCAACAGCCGCGTGATAATCATTCGATCTATATTCGTCTTGCTCAACGCGGCGGATATGGTCAATCCGCCGATGAGTAACATGATCGTGGGCGAGAACATGACTGAAAATATGTGTCTGCGTGGCGCGTCAATGACATGTTCGGACGAGTCATTCATTACTTACTTGGTCGCATCGGACGTCGATAAGGGTCCCGGCTCTTCCCCGTCCGAGCGGATGACTCTAAACACAACCAAAAGGAACGGGACCAGAGTGGACGTCACGAATAGCGGAATCGCCTAGGCAATGTCAGTTTGGACTTGACAAGGACGCACGTCGCAGACAAACCTCGGATGCCCACATGATCGTGCTAAATATAAGAATAGCAAAACACTTGTTTGCTTCCGGACCGTCCTTGATCACGTTGGTGTTCATGAGCACGACAAAGACGGTGACAGCGACTATCAATGACACCCGTTTCCGCTTCAACCTGAAGTCCCCGAGCGGAGTCGGGATGTCGACGATTCCACTTTCCTCCTCCCGAACGAGGATGCCGCCGCCTATCATATCGTTAGTATCTGTTGCCCCACGGCGCTCCTGTGCTAGCATCTGACGCCAAACGGTGTTGCGCTCCCAGGCGATGTGTTCACGCTGATGAACCTTGAGTTGCTGTTGAGCAGCACACTGGTCGTCGCCCGTGACGCACTTGGCGTACAAGATGACGAGACGATTTATTGCGGCGGTGAGTTTGTCCTTGGAGCTCTGAAGGAACGGCGGACGCTCTTCGACGACCTCGTGCATGTACCGATCCTTGAGCTGCAGACGCATGTCAGACGAGATGCCAATATGCCCGAGTGTGTAGACGCACCTCGTTGTACGTGACCTTGTCAAACTTTTTCAAAATCTTGCGAAAGCCCGAATAGTTCACTTCGACATAAGACTTTAAAGAGGAAAAACAGACATAGAGGTTTGTGATCCGGCGTTTGAACAAGAGACGAATGTCCCAGGCATAGTTGGTCTTGGCGGTCCACACGCTCTCGGTCGGGAGCGAGGTGATGCTATCCCGCATGTTCATCAGTCTCCCCGCGATGCGCCCCATGGGCGACTTGCTTGCGCTATCTGCGCGCGGCCGCAAAGACGAACGCGCCTCGATGTCGTACCCATTTTCAGACGACACGCTCCAACGATGACCAGAGGGGCCACTACGTGCGCCTTGCCGAACCGCGTTTCAGCATGCGCACGATCACGGAAGCGTCGGACACGACTTACCAGAAGCGCTACGCGCACGGTAGCTCACCGAGCTCGACTTTCTCCGGCGCCGCTTCGGCGGGGGTTCGACCTCGAAATGCACGCGGTCACCACCCATTATCTGCTCCTCTTCCTCGTCGTCCTCGTCGTCTTCGTCCGCGTAGTCGTCCATGTAATGCTCCCATGTCTCCAAGCCAGCTTCGTCTTGCTCAGCGACGAGGTCCTCGAGTGTCTGCAGCTCGACAAACAGCTCCCTTTCCTTTTCCTCGTAAAATTGGCAAATCTTGTGCAGCTCCTGGTCGAGGAGGGGCACGAATATGCCGTCAATGGCGGAAAAGTCGCGCTCGACGAGGGCGGTGTGTTCGTTGGCCTCGAGGTCGATCTGCGAGTGGCTAAGACGGTGATGCTCCTTCTCGAGCTGGTAAATGTGTCGTTTGAGAACGTCGTAGCTGGCGTGGTGGTCAGAGTGATGCTGCGGGAGGGGGAAAGATGGACGACGTACGCAATGTACTCGTCCCACCAATCTGCGACGGCGTTGAACTTGAGTGCCGAGCTGAGAAAGGCGGCTTCAATACGTTGCGATGGATCCAATCTGTGCCGAAGTTCGTACCTAAACTTCATGGTCCACCTTGTGCGTCGTGAGCGCAGAGGAGAAGGTCTGTGCAGCGAACGCAGTGGAATCTCCTCGATGTGGTCGATACGCGCGCTCGTCGTCGTGCTCGTTGAGCGTGAAATGGTTGCCGATGGAGTCTCCGGGGGACTTGCCAGGTCAAAGTGCCACAGGCTGCCAGCGTCGGCTCTCGGACCATCGTGCCGCCACACCACGTCAAAACTCCATTCGATATTTAGGCTCGGGAGCCCCGTTCAACCTCTCGTTTCACTAACGCACCCGAAAGTGCCACTAATACACCCCCGTGTGGCAGCGGGATGCAGTTAAACACCCCGATAGCGGAAGGATTCGGATCGTCAATTTAAATCGCTCGCTCCGGCCTTGAACAACCCCCGACGTCTATCTCCTTGCGCTTGCCGTCTTCAAACTAAAACACGCCGCTCGGCTGGACCACATCATGTCCGCGTGCGCGCATATCATGGCCACGCATCGCTTGCGGATGCCCTATACATGTCCGTGTCGTCGGCGTCGGCCAACGCGCCCTTGCCCCACCTTTACGTTTCGCTTTTTTTTTTTGCTCCGAATACGCCGTACGCTAGCACGATGTCCCGCGCGTCGAGACCAGTCAGCACATGGCTCGCATTCTCGTTCGACACAAAAAAGTACATTTTGCATGTACATGCGAAAATGAAACCGAAACGAAACCCAAAACCGAAACCTACAACGGATTGCATGTGACATCGCTCCTCCGGAGCACCGGACCTCCTTGAGCTTGCCCTTGCTGGGCGACGACCTCTTCCCTCTCCACGATCGCTTTTTTGACCAATCGGCCGACCTTATGTCGTTCATCGTGATACACATGCGCGGTCGTCGAAACCGTGCGAAGGTCGCTTTCGCCGCCGAGGACCGATCTGGGCCTGCCGCACTAGATTCGCCGCGCATTGCAACACCCCCATATCGCCATCAACGCCTCACAATCTAGGGCCCATCGCTCGACCACATCACTTGCGAGCATGTGCACCATGTCACCCGTCCGCTACCGACCACGTCCGCGCGAAACGAGAGAAGCCGTACACGACGCCTTCACAGGTACCGAAGTCTAAATCGCTCAGGGTCGTCATCGACGTCGCCCCCCCCAAACGTGTTTCCAAAAATATACAAATATATATTCTGCGCCGCCATCGGCACGAACGAACGTGTTCCTGACAAGTGTGCGCGAATATCGGTACGGTCGGATTCGGGTACACCGCCGTAGTTTAACGACCCCGATGGAGGAAATAGACGCGTTACACATCAACGGCGCGACGACCTCGTGCACGGTGCCAGGATCCAGGCCCAACTGATGTTTTGAACTCTACGCTCGACGGTAATCTCGCACCAGTTCCGATCACTGGATAATACGTTCATCCACCATATACGACCGTGTGTCGTCACACCTTGTAGGTCGCCTGCGAAAAAAAAAAAAAATCGACACCATGTAGGAACCCGTATCGGATGCAATGCCCGCTTGTTCTGTGGAGCGTCGTACCGATATCCGATCCATGCATACGCGTCGATCGGTCCCATCGTTCCTGGTCTCGTGCCAAGGGGTGAAACAGGCGGATCGACTGCGCAAAGTGTCGTTTTTTTGTCTAAAAAACACGTCCAAGTGGTGATGCGTGCGTACATATGATATATACCCTATTATGATTGCATTCGACCGTATGGTACAACCAGAGCAGAGGACTCCAAATCAAGGATAGCAACCGTTTTTTTTTCTTTTTGTGTGTGCATAAATGTGGCTGACAGGAAAAAAGGCGCAAGGGGTAACGATTACGGAAAGGGACCTCTGATGACGGAAGTAACCGAGGGGTGTATGAATACGATGGTGCGAAAAATGACGAGGTACAAGTCATGCATGAGGGAATCAATGATGCGGGGAATAGCTTAGCATTTTGTGAATAGACGAAGAGAAAAACATATGCCATGGAATCAGCCGAGGCTTGGGTCGATACCGCGGGAGAGAACGAGAAGTGACAGCGGGCTACCACGGTCGGATAGGCCGCTTGATGCTCACATGTTCACTCTCGCTCTCGTCGCTCTCGGGCGCATGACGGCATGTTGAAAGACGTGAGTCTGAACCGGCAGATAGCGACCCGTTTTTCCGGTGGTAGTCAGCCGCACCGAGGTGGTGGCCATGTACACGGTAGTCTGTTTGATCGGACACATACGGTATCTGGCCGGGTCCATCCACCCGCCGCGCGCGGGCTTTGAGCGTCGGAATATGCCCCTCTGACGATCGCGGAGTGGCAGGCGAGACAGGCGACATTGCGCCCGCTGAACTATGCGAGGAACGCAGAGTGGGGCTAAACTCGAGCGATGGTGGCTCGTGATGCGGCCGTGCACTGCCTGACCATGATGTCGGGGCCGGAAATTGACTAGGTCTATTTTGTATGTTTGTCAGCTAAAAAAAAAGAAGAAAAAATTGTATCCTGCAACCCACCTGGCAGACATGGAAATGGAACGATGTCTTGCCCAATGTGCATCGTCGACGTCGGACCCGGCGTCGTCCATCTTTAGTCTCTCAAGAACAGCGGCAGAGTTTTGCGATGACACGCCACGCAGATCTTCGAGGGCAGATATGGGCGGAAGCGCATACGAAGTATTGCTGACATGACGGGGTGGAGCGAGAGGCTGTATGGGTGGAAGCTTGATCTCATCGCCAGGCAGCCTGTTTGAGCGAGGATCCGAAACGGGATCATGGAGGGAGATGGAGGGGATATCAAGAGACATGGACTCGCTGGAGGCTTTGCGCTGGGTGACGACCGAGTTCGGGTAGGGCGAGTAGCGAGATCGGAGGGAGCGCTCACGGAGCAGCGGCGAGGTGGAACCAGCGGACGGATGGCGACCTCGAGGCATCGGGGAACTGACACGTGCATCGGGGTGTTGACGGGGGGGCGGATAAGCGTAGGGGGCATTGTACATGCGGGGAGAGGTGTCCTGGTCGGGGCGATGATAGGATGGTGCGTGATCGGAGGGCCCAGGCATAACGGGAATGGTGGCGGACCAGGGTTGTTGAGGAAGCGAGGAGGCTGATATAGGCGCTGCGGATTGATTTGTCCGCCGAGGTCGCCGGCGGCCTGATGCGGTGGAAACGACCTGGCCATAGCCAGGCTGATCGGGGGATAGACAGGTAGTCGGGAACGTGGGGCTACGGAGAGACGGTGAATTGAAATGCAGGCGGGTGAAGACGGGGAAAGGTTACCCAAAGAGAGGGACAAGGTCGTCACGGATAGGCCATGCGACGCTGGAACGGGGGAATTAGGAGAGACGGGTGGAAATGAATGAGGTACACACCGTCGCGACAGGCGAAGGGCGACCTAACGGAGCGAGATGAGGACGGGCCGAACGACGGGCATTGGCGCTCACCTCGTAAGGCATCCAGGTGCCTTGAATTTTGAGATAGCCACCACGCACCCGACGGATGACGGGGGCGAGGTCTGGCTGTGAATCGATCATCTTGACGATGTCGGCTGACGGAGAGGGTTAGATGGGGAAAGGAGGACGTGCGAGCTGAAGAACCTTTGGAGTTGCCGAGCGCTGTGGAGGGGGACGTGAGGGACGTGAGAGCGGCGTGAGGGGGGACGCACCTTTCCAGATGCCGGTCCAGAGGATGTAGCCGTCATCGATGTCCATCATGATCCATTGGCCATTGAGAGGGTACTCATACACGGGACTGTCGGGGCGAACGATGAGCAAGGGAAAGAAAAAAAAAAAAAGAGAAAGAGAGAGAGAGAGAGACAAACATGTAACCGCGAGGATCGTTGGAGGTGATGTACCTGCCCTTGGTGACTTGGTGGTGCGGACTGGCATAGGGACGGAAGCGGGGACCAGACTGGGTGGACGTGTTCGAGGAGGGATCCATTGGGGAATACGGATCTGGTCTCAAACAGGGTTTATAATGCCGGGAAATGAACACTCCGCGGCAAAATTAGCAGAGCAACGGTCTCGGGGCCACGTCGACGAGGAAATAATGTCGCGTTTGTGACGAGTGACGTGACATAATCTCGGCAACCGCAGCATCACAGCAACTAACCCAAATCGGGAAATCAACGTGAACGACACCGAAGGCTTGCTGTTCCCTCGGCACCGCCAAGATTTCAGATTCAGGCACACACTCCGGACCTGACTGCGCCACGCGTTCGCCGGCCCGCCCATCCCACCCTCCCCACCGACGCCAACGCCACCCCCGGCTCAATCCTTCTTCCTCTCTCCCGGCCCTTCCCGCTGAAACAGGGCCACCAATTTATCCTTTTTTGGTCGTCGAAGGGCTCGTGCCTTGACCGTCGATCACCCTCGATGACTCACCCTCTCACTCCTCCGTCGGCCGCCCCGTCGGTCCCGACCGCCATCGCAACATCCTCGGAATAATCATTACCCGTCCCTTGCACAAAATATAAATTACTACATCGCTCCACATCATGCGCTCCCGTGTCCATGTCCCTCCGCCGCAAAACGACGGAGCACCTCCCGCGCTCCTTCCCCTCCCTGGCTCGTCGTGTACACCACGTCGCTCAGCTCAAACCCGTTGAACTCGCTTGCAGCGCAGATCGTGTATGCTCCCATCTCGTGCCAGCCCAGCCAGTCCCCAACTTGCAGTCCCCGAGGCAGCTGAACCGATTTGCACACCAGGTCGATCGAGTCGCACGTCGGCCCCCAAACGTTGCTCACCGCCATTGCCTCCGTATCCGACACATGGAACGATCCATTCATAGACAGAACGTGTGGCGCCACAACCTGATGATCAAACATGATGCAGTTAAATGCACCATACACCCCGTCGTTAATATAGTCTGTATTTATACCTCGTCAGTAAAAAGAATCTCGAAATAAAAGTATTTTTTAAAAAAATCCCCCACTCACACATGACGCTAGGCTCGTCGGTACTTGTTCCTTGTTCCTCCTTCTTCGGCCCCCTGCGCGCGATAATATTGGTAGCCAAGCTGAACGCCTTGGAGACGTAGTACCGTCCGGGCTCCGCAATCACCTTGATTCCTGTCCGGTCCGGGAAATGGTGCGCAATCGCCCCCGTCAACACGGACGCCGCTGTCTCTAGGCGGCCATCCTCGAACCCGCCTCCAACGTCCAGCAGCGAGAATCGATATCCGGCCTGCGCTCCCATATCAAACGCCGCGCGCGCCCGGCGCACCGCGTCCTCGTAGATTGTCGGGTCGTAGCACCCACTCCCGACGTGGAAGCTCACCCCAATCACGTCCAGCGCCAGCTCTCGCGCTTTCGCCAGCAGCTGTGGTACAACCTCGAGCGGTGCTCCAAATTTCATCCCGAACCGGCAGACACTCTTGGAATCGTCCGCCAAGATACGCACGATCAGCTTCGCGCCCGGATGTGCGCGTGCGACCTTGTATAGCTCGTCCTCGTTGTCGAACGTCATCTTGTCTACCCCGACGTTGCTAGCGTTCCGAATGAACGACGTCGGCTTGCACGGGTTCGCGAACAAGATCCGGTCCGGCGCTATACCACCTATTCCTAATACCTTGGCGATCTCCCCATTGGACGCGCAGTCGAACCCGGCGCCCAACGCGGCCAGCAACCGCAACACGTACGGGTCTGGGTTGCACTTGACGGCTGTCACATGACCTCGTAAGTAACAGAGTAGCCCCGACGTGCAGGCTACAGACCGTAAAAAGGTTCAATGTCGGGCATACACTGCACCCAGCGCTGGTGCTGCCGATAAACCTGGCCAAGATCCGCCACAAAGAACGCTTTCTCAGCGTTGGCCCGATTTTCGGCCGCCTTGCGAGAGGCTTCCATAATCCCGTTCCTAAGTTGGACGTCGGGGTGACCTCGGACGAGCGCCGGGAGGGACTCGAAAATCTTCTCAGCCTCTCCCTCGTCCACCGACGAATCAGATTTTTCGTGAATCAAAGAACTGTCTCCGTGTCTGTCCATGCCTGGCGTGTCGCGGAATCCGGGAGATCCTAGAAAGGGAACGGGCGCCTGGACATCAACGGGTGTCGCTGGCGCAAGCACTTCGGCGCGAGTCATTATCGTCTTTTCAGGGAATACAACCGGGTCTATAGTCTCTATACGGCAGCGTTGTATTTTTTCGAAAAAGGGTATGTTGAATCGCTTGAGCTTGAGTTTTGGAAATCTCGAATTACCGAACCAGAATCGCCACGGTTGAGGGGGAGCCGGGCTCGCCAGGACGGTAATTGATAGTGTTGCTTACAAAAGAAGAGAGGTCCTCGCCACCGACAGCGAGGAAAACAGACGAAAAAAAGTTGAAAAAAGTCTAGAGAGTCGAGAAGAGTGGCAGAGATCGCAGATAATCGAAAATGGCCAAAAAGTCGTTGTCAAGGGGGTTCGCCTGGGTCGGGGATGAGAAGAGAGGAAGGTAAGAGAGAGGCTTTAAGACGTACCGCGAACGGACGACCACCTGAAAAAAGACCAGTTGGCGGCGGGAAAGGCGAGAACCGGGATGAAAAACTCACTCGAGGGCCAGCAAGCGGAGATCGTTATTTCTTTCCTGATCAGTAATGGTGGCGCAAGGGGTCTCTGGAGGCCGCAGGGTACGCTCTAGGGCAAGTACAACCGACGACCAACGAGATTATGTTTTTTTCTTGTTCGTCGAGAGCGTAGCAAAAGCGATTGGTAGCTGTCAGTGGATCAAAATTTCTGATCGATGTGATGGATCGAATGCCTATTGTTGTTATGTAAACAGCAACTCCATTCCTCGCTGGCGCCACACCTCCGCCGTCGTGACTCGTGTGTATATAAAGACGCGACATCGCCTTCGACAACGCCCCCAGCAGGACCAGTGGGCATTATCCCCTCAGCCGGACCTATACATAGCCCTTCCATCGACAACGCCCACAAGTTCCGCTCCGGGCCACCCGTAGATGACAGCAATGATTTCCTTCCTGGGGCATCACTCTACAAATTACTCTATGTGGGGCCCTTCTAGTCCTTACGCAGCCTCGTCGCGCATGCCGCATGGACCGTCATGTTCCGGCTCGAAACACACGATCCACGCACCCCTTTCATCACTGGCTTCAAAACGTGGCCGCGTCCGCATCATTACCCTCATTTCCGACTTCATGCTCCCTTCCCGTCTGGTGCTTTTTTAAACGTTTCACGCCGACGAGTCATTATTAGACACGCTGCATGGATGTCGTGCCCCCGCCACGACGAGGATCGCACATTTGAACAAAACGCCTCGGAATAACTCCATCGCGCTCGATCACGGACCGACCAAGGGACAAAGATGTATTAAAACGGTGCATGCTAATAACCGCCGACGGCGCTTTGCGTCAAGGGCAGCAGGACACCACGAGGAGCCTCTTGATACCCGTCGATTGCCGCCTCCCCTCCCCTGAGAAACGCGGATTTGGAAGGTTTGGCATCGAAAGCCGTGTCTTGTGCCAACGGCACCCCCCTGCTCTCGTCATTCGATTCTGCGCCCTCCAGGCATCTGATCGGAAGAACCATTTTCATGTCTTGCCGTACTTAACCTGCATGGGTCAACTAGCCAATCAAGGGCGTTTCAACACGACGACCCTAAAAATTCATTTTTCTTGTCGTGTTGCCACTCCCTTTTTTTCATGTATCCTAGATAGGCAGCTAGCCCTCTGTGAACCCGCACACGCGCTCACAGGAGTATCACGTCAACCTGACTTTTATGGCCGCATCAAAAAAAAAAGTAAGCTCATTGTCGCACAGGAATAGCGCGTACGCTGCATTCTCGGCAACAAAGTAATCTAGGTAACGTGCAATTATGAAAGTGGTGACCGACGATAGACGGCTCTTCCCGGGGAAAATTATTATTAAAAAAATTCCCCTTTGAGGCCGTTGACACAGCCATCAGAATTCGCTATCTGTCTTCGTATTTATCTTGCCGGCATTACGATCGGGTTGCCGCGTGAACGAATGAGCCGACCCCTGGCGCCGGTCTCGAGGCTCGATTATTCCGGGCTACATATTCGCGGGAAGACCAGCAAGCCGTGGTTGGCAAATGTACCAACTTTTTTACATCCCATCCGATCACCCCATCGTTTTACGAACCAGACAAGCGAAAAAGATCGCCGTGTGTCGTCTTGTTCACTTGTCCTCCGTCCACGCGGGCGCAATCAAACGTGCTGTCATAAACTAGGAAAAGCAATCAAGCGTCGCTCTTTGTTGATTTGTACGGATTCAGCACCGAGGGAAAAAAAAAAGTTCAAAATTTTCCCGAGAAGAATGTTCTCCGTATTGCGTAAGAATTTATGATCGTACCTGGAAAGGCTTTTTTGACAGGACAGGGTGGATTATCTCGTGGTCCTTGTTCGCATCCATGGCGACACATGCCCAGTCGGCCAACCATACGTGCATCCTCCGTGATCAATGTGATAGAGTCTCTTCGATCACGAGTTCTTTGCACAGCCGGCAAACTCGTCATCCGGTGCCATGTGGGAAAATAATGCGCGGGAGAGCGCACCGGTTCGTAATGCTGTCAACCGGTGTGGACCTACCTGCCAACGCCGGTTTACCTCGGTCAGCACGGTTTCTCGCATAAGTAGCATCCTGCGCACGCAAGGTCAATTTACGTTGCGAAGCAGTCAGGGCAACGGGGGAAACATTTCGTAACTAAGCCTTTGGAATCGGGGGAATTCTCTGCTTGGGCGCGCCTCTCCAGGTTCGACCCATGGATCAACCGAGAAATACATGTACAGGGTTTCCTACGGCGTATGTACTAGGCGTATGGCACCGCAGTTAATGGTGGCTTGGGAATGGCAGATCGCGCCCCCAACGCGGCATAAAATGATCAGGATGCTGGTATTGGCAGGGGTGCGAATGCGAGCATCAACTCCGCGGATACGGTGTGGTGGACGTGAGGCGATCTAACGGTTCCACTCTATTGGGCCTCCAAGAGGCAGGTGTTGAACAACCACACGTTTGCCCAATACCTCGGCCTACAGTAGCGTGCGTGTGAATGTGATAGAGGAGGTCGCGTGGTGTTGACTTGCCTGGTACATTTCGAACAAGCCCTTGTTCACCTTGGCCCAACTCGGCACATGGGTCGCGATCGAGTGCAGCTGTGACGAGTGCTCAAAGAACGGGCCGCACTTGACTTGGTGTATCCTTGCGATCGCCATAAAATATAAATTATCAAAATTGTCGGTTGGATTTGCACCTTTGGCAAGCTGAATGCCGAGGACCGCGTTTACGGGTATCGTCATCTGGTCTAGTAAACAGGTGGTGTTACCCGGAGTTGACGTGAACATGGTGAGAGCGTCGTACCTCTCAGCTGCCCGCTCCCGAACAAGTATGGGAGGAAGCTGTAGTCATCTAGCCCCCATACACCGTGACTTCCGGCCGGTTCTAGTTTGTACGTGTCTTGCAACCGCCAGCAGAGGCGAAGATAGCGCACAAAGACGCGGAGGACGAGGGCCCTTTCATCGGGTGGTTGTGGGTCAACGATGCGGAGAAGTGCGAGTGTACAAAGGAAGAGTGCGAAGGCGGTTTCGTGACCTGTACCGTAGTCGAGACGACGGAAACTACCAAACGACTCGAGAAAGTAGGGCTTGAGAAATCGGAGGGCGTGAGCATGGGCGGGGCCTAGGAACGTACTCAGGAGGTGGTCGGATTCCTGAGAGGTAAGAGGAATTCGTGTAGCCACATCGAATGTCGGATGCGATGGTACGTGCCTTAATGAGACGGTCACCCCAGTACTCCCTGAAAATTGGGTTTCCAAAGCGTGGAGCGGCTGTCCCGGGTTTGGTAGTCGGTGATACGTCAATCCAGTTGTCAAGCGTATCAAGAAGAGTGAGGAGATTGACGATGCTCTAGCAGGCATTGTGTTGAGAACTAGATTCTGAAAGGAATACATCTGCTCACCTGGCTACAACCCCCGGATACTGTATCTGATCCAGATGGATGTGGCACATTGTATCCGACAACAGACTCGTTCAGTCGACGAAGGAAAAGTTGATAGTCGTGGAACCCCGTCGTCGTCTTCCAATAGGCGACATCCTCGTCGAATCTAATTTTCTGCTCGGGCGGCTCGACCAGGTCTAGTAACGAAATCTGACGCAGGTCCTGCAAGTTGGACTGCATGAGGGAGCACGAATGTGGCTGTGTACTGCTGGACGTCACTATTTGCCGTCCTCGATCCTACAATGCGAATCCAGATTGAAAGGGAAGGTTATCGTGGGTCCAAACGATTATTGCCTTCTAATTATTTAATTCATTTTCCTTTGACGAAGTCAAGGGTCGTGCTTCAGAAATATTTCAACAGGTCGCACGCAGCGCAGAGAAGATACATTCGGAATGTGTTTGCCTGATGGATGGTATGCGCGCTCTGTTCGTTCACGAACTGTCAATTAAATGTTTCGCTCTCAAAAGGTCACTGGAGAAGGCCCGGATCTACTCCGGAACACTTTCCATCCCGTTCAAGGAAAAAAGATACCCGTGGGCAATGTGTTCATGGGTTGTAACTCGTTCATACGCGAACGGGTCGTGTGTTTTGCACTTTACCGTGCGATGCATAATGAACGTTCCCTCAGTGCACCCGGGACGGCGCCGAACCGCGTATTTCTGATTACCGACGAGGATAATCCACATCCAAATAGTAAGCAACTTGCTTCTTCTAGGACGACTCTCATCGTTTGTCGCTTGTGGACATGGGTGTACAGGGTCATCTGACCAACAGGACCTAACCCAACCAAGTGTGCAAATCGACCACTAACTTTATTTCCACTCCGGAAAAGTCGTTTGATCCTACAAAGTTCTACTCCGTCCGTTCTAAACCCTTCCTACGGCATCATCCATGTGACTGAACTTTAACATGATCACCCGTCTTACCCCGCAATGCCTATGATAGGCGAGGAAAAGTTTGCGCTACTCAGTATTCCATTTGAACTGGGTAAAGGAGTTGTTATTGGCGTAAGAGGGTAAGTTTCTCACCGAGCCCTTGGAACATCCAGCCATACCTCAGTGTCTGTCAGCTATGGTTTAATCACCGAACAAAGGAGATGTTCATGTAAGTACCTTATTTGCCTTGGAAACCGAACGGAGGCCGCAAATAGCCGAAGAGTGCGTCCTGGCTAGGTTTTTCGTATCCTATCACCATGTAATGGGTCACCCGACTTCCCACACTTTGATAGAATCGGCAAATGGGTATAGGTTCTCCCAAGATATTATTTGATGGGGAATTAGGCGCCGATACGGTTGACGCTGGTGATGAAGACAAAATGAATATGTCGATGGCGAGGGCTGTAAAGCCTGGCCAACGAGTAAGTGGATCATTGGTCAGAAGGCGTTATTCTAGGCTATTGGTATAGCCATTTTTACTGTTGGTCAGGCTCGTTCTTTCCGTACCTTTGACCTCGAGCTTTGTAATAAGGGTGCTCAAAGTTGAGTGTGGTCCCCATTGCACATCACACCGCACCGCACCAAATGTGACCGGTACGTCGCATAATCCTTGAACAAAAATGATGTTGATCCTCTTCCACTACACAATCATTTATATAACATGGAAGCATCATGATCTCGGTTCGACTCCCTTGCTGATGCGAATGTTGAAGTAAGCGCGGAAATTTTCTCCGGTGAGTACATATCCTAGCTAATGGTCGGAGTTAACTGCGACCTTGCCAGTTCTCCAAACCTGCGAGACGACCGGGTGTCTGGAGGGGAACCCTATCACGTGGATTGTCGTCGATTCATTAGCAGTAACTTCCTGGAATTCGAATCCAGGCAGTATAATGAAATTTTGCTGCCAATATGCACGCTTATTGAGAATCGATGCCACGTCCCGTTTCGTTCGCTGATAGAGTTTTCCGCACGAACTCGTCTAAGAAGACAAACGAAGCTTTTTAAGCCTGGAGAAATGCTTTTCAGGCTAGGCTGTTGGGGAGGGGGGGGCTATCTCATTTATCTCCATTGAGCTCATAATTACCCACCATTCCAAAGAAACAAGTGCCCGATCTCAATGTCATCAACAACCTCGGCGAAACCATCCATGTCCAGCAGGCCGCAATGGAGATATCCTGTATGTTATCATGGTAGTTATAGTGGCATATATTGCAGGGCGAACGCTCATCCATGCATGGCGTTGTCTTGCGACGCTGTTGGAGTCTCGCGTCGCAATACTCAATCGCCAGAAATGTGAATTGCCGACTACCATCAATAGTTGAGCAAAAAGTTTCCCGCTAGTTTCAGGGACCTTTCAGTCTCTTCTACGTGCGAGAGATAGCCAAGTCAGTAAACTTGACTTTGGAAAAACGTACCAGGTATGATCCAAGCATGATGTTGTGCGCTTCGTCATAGCATCCGTTCAAGTGCAATATAGCAACATAGATCTTGTGAATAACACTCTAATCCTGGAGTGGACCTACTGTCACCCGACGGGTACCATGTTGATGCTTGAACTCAACACCACCATCCCCGCTGCCGTCAAGACACAAAACGAGCGCGATCCAGGAACACACCGCCAAATCAAGGAAGAAGTTGAGCCGCTCGATTTCTTTCTTGGTCGCGCCCCCCAGGTGATGTACGAGAATAGGCGGGCAAGAAGGGCCGGTGAAAGATGGATAATGGGACCGCCAAAGAAGAAAAAGCTACAAGCGAGTCGAGCGGAATGAGAGAGTAATAAAAAAGGAGAGAACATGCAAGAACAGAACCCATTTCAAGTTCTCAGCTAAAGAACCTAATATGCTGCACTGCTCGATGCGGTACTCGAAGAGCGTAACCCAAGGTTACCGGGATTGTGGAACGCGACTGTGCATGTGAGCTAGACCTCGAATAAAAGAAGTTATCGATTGGGACCTGGAATCTGAAGATGAGATAGTTGAGTAAGGACAGGATGGCGGCTGCTGCAATACCATCTAGTCATGGTGCTAGAGTGGAGGCCATCCACTAGTAATAATACTTACATTAAGAAAACATGTCTAAAACAAAATAAAGCAGAGTCAACTCACAGACCATTGTAGCAAACTTGTATATCAGCATATTTTACAGTCATTCTGGAGTTAAGTTTCTATTTCAAAACCATAGATCTGCTAGATGAGCATTGCATAAAATACTACTCATTAATAGGATCATTTTAAGCCTACAATCATCAAAATTGGTGGTTGGGTTCTTGAGATAAAAATTAAACAATGTTGTAAAAAGGTCAAGTGTGATATCATGATAAAGACAGCTTCATAGGCTGTTAGAAACATTCCCAATGCCTTTGGAGGGTTGTGAAACACTCAGGAAAAATGCTAGACCAGGTTAGAAAAGGTTTCTTGATATTCTAGGGAAGTTTGTTATGGAAAGAAGGAGGAGAAGGAGGTGCCATTCATGAGATCAATTTATGGGGGCTTAGCAAATGTTACAACTGTGTTCAGAGGGTAAAACAATGGTAGAATAGAACCCACATCTATTTTTAGCTAGCATTTTGTGCTCTCAAAAAATCAATCTTTCTCTGGGAGGTAGGAGGCAAGGTGTAATGATGATTAAAGATAGCTTACATTAGATATCAGGGTGTAATATATCACTTTATAGATATCAATGGTGGTTATGAGCACTTTTTACCTTCCCTAGGGAAGATTTAACCCTAGGGTTCCACATATGGTAACCCCCTATTTAAGGGGGTCTAATCTAATTCAGTTAGGGTTAGACCAAGGTTAGACCTAGTCAAAAGTAGACAATGATACTAATTTATCAGAATTATACAGATATATTATCATAAAAAATATGGTAATTTTATAAAAGAATAAAAACATGCAAATGCAAAAATTGTGGATCTGTGTGATTTTAATAAATAATTTAAAATTATTAAACAATATTAAGTTAATCAGATTTATATAAAATTACCATAAATCAATAATATATTGAAAACACACAAATCCGAAAATGGTGGAAATGCATAAATTTCATCATATACACATTTGGCCACTACATCACATAAGAGTAAGCATACTTAGAGTAGGTCGCAGCTCACCTTCAACTTGAATTGATTCTTGCAGCATCACACTCACATATTGCACATCAGTATCACTCCTATAATATCTCTATCCCATATGCAGGTAGATGCACATTCTTGTGTGCATTTGGCTGACTCTTCTGGGTCGCATTTTCAGTCTTTGACATTGATGCGGTGGGCCTGGAAGGTGTAGTGGGTGTCTGAAGTTACTGTGGACTGGATTGAGCAGCTGAGGTATGTGCGCTTTTGTCTTGTGCACCGTCTGATTGATCTGACCCTTCTGCCTAGTTAGCAGTGGCATCTCGACTTTTATCGAGTTGTGGTGTGTGCTGCTCATTGCACTGTCCTTCCGGTAGCCTATTCTATGGTACTTAATGTCATCGCCATCACTTTCGAGTTCCAAACAGCTCTCAACATTGACTGTCACTTCCCAGTGCTCGTCCTCTCCATCTCCTGGCACTCTGGACCTCCAACTCGACTTGACGCATTTGCATCATCATCACCATCGTTCTCTCGACTCATGGTGGGTTCCTGGGACCTTTGGGATTTGCCTGGTGTGACAGTTTTGCCACCTGGGTCGTTTGGCACGTGTAGCAGTCTCTTGTGTAGGTGAGTACTGCGCCTTGTGGTCGTTTGACCATTTGTCCAGCCGTTCTGATGAGTTGCGCAGCTTCTCCAGCTCGCTCAACATATGTCCCTCATCTTGACACGTCCATTTCGTCATCGGTAGGCTCGCCGTTTGAGCTCGCAATGGGTATGTGCTCTCCACCAAGCTCAACTCTTGGAGTCACGCTCTGGCACTGCGCAGGTTCGTCTGGTGATTCGAGTGGATGAAGAGTCAGTGGGGAATGCCCAGGATACGTCTGTGACATCCCGAGTAGTGCACTGATCCCATCTGTCAAGTACTTCGGATATCGATTGCGCTTGCGTCCTCACACATCCGCTCTCCCTCTCAATCAATGTTTCGTGTTGTGTCGTCGCCGTCGCTCCCTCAACATGCACTCTCCCATGTGCTTCCTTTGCTACACTATTTGGTGTGGCCATTTCGCCCGGGTCTGGGGGTTTTCAAGGTAAGTACGATGCTAGATTACTGGCGTCATATGGTTTACT
>JBBPMM010000385.1:0-21519 GCA_038090335.1 Solioccasus polychromus
TTTCGAGTGGCATCGGTCACATCGGCAAGTGCAGGCTTGTCGCTGAGTTGACTCCCAAAGACTGGTATGGGCACCACTGTTGCGGGCTCGTCAAGGTTAAGGACGCCAAGACCATGTTTGTCGATGGCCTAGGTTATACAGCAAGTTAGCCAAAAGAATACGTGTTGCGGAATGCTGATGATTACCTTGCCTTTTTCCGCAGGTGGTGAAATGTCTTGCAAGAGTCCAGCCTCGTACCATTTTTTGACGCTCTTGTCTGCCCATGCTTCTAGGGGATTCCACCCTCTATATGTTCCAGACATCCGTAGACCACCAGGACCGCCCTCCCCCCCACCATCACCTTGCCCCCGTCCATTGCCATTGTAGAAGTAGGCCTCGTACCCGAGTTCATCCTCACTCTCGTCACCATCGCCGTCGCTGTTTCCCTGTCCGAGTTCAAAACCCTCGCCACTCTCCAGTTCGTCCGCAAAGTTTGATAACCACCTCGCCCAACCTCCGGGACCGTCTCCGTTCCAAAGAACGACTTTGGTATCAAAGTCCCTACCAAAAACAATCACCTGCCCAACGTGTCCGCCTTCACCAGGATTGAGATCCACGCCGATGTAATTGCCAGCTTTATCGACCACAAGGGGTATCCAGCCTCTTTGCGAGTATTCCTTGCGTATCCACCCGTCTGGTATCGACTGCATGAGTTCACGAAGACGGGGATTAGCACCAGTCGTCGGGTCTTCGTCAACCTCCCTCCAGAACCTCCACTCCTCTAAAACGTCTTCGAGAGGTAGGAGTGACAGCCCAAAGAAGAGACCCTCCGAACATCCTGCAGAAGACTCGGCCTCCTGACCATCGACAACCAAATACGATTCTCTGACGGCTTGCGGAAGCGCAAAACCAAACTGCATCTCTATTTGAGCCAAATCTTGGGGGAGTATTCCGTAATTGAGAGTGTCCCCTAGTTCTGGGTATTCTCGAGCAAGCCAGGTTTTTATCCGATTCCACGTATTGGCTAGCTGTGGATATGGTGGGGTAGGAGTCATTGCATCGGTATAAGGTATATTATGTAGAGGAAGGAGAGATGTTGGCCGCGACCGAGAGCTGGTTAGTGCGTACGTGCTCAGACACGAAGGAGAAGAGAAAGAACTGAGCTCACGACGTCGACACGTAACCGAATGCGCTTATTGGGGACTGTGGCGGGTAGGTATATGCTGGGCTGAGTGGTTCCGAGGGCTGTAGGGTATCTGGGTTGAATGCATCGGGATGTGTGGGTAACGCAGGCGAAGTAGTTGGAAGGGAAAAGGCTTCGTGTGTGCTCGACATTGCCTGGCCTCTCCGCAAAGATTGCTTGTTTCCGCCTGCGAACAAGTTGGCGAGCCAGTTCATTGTTGAGTCGGCGAAATGGAGTGGGCGAAGTGGACAAAGCAAGTCCGACTCGGCAAAACGCCAAGTATGTACTAGTTGCTACGTCTACAGCGTGCTCCACTAAACGGCATCCTGCGCAGCAAATTATTACACGTGCGAGTCCATAAATACTCTTGAATCATAATGCCTCCGTGATACACAAAGGGCCAACGATATAGTACATGCATGCATTGCATCATCCCCCACGACGACCATCCTAGATTTGCATTTGCTTCAGGTTGTTCGAGATGATAAAGTCACAGGCAGTCTTGGCCCGGATTTCATCCACAGTCACGTATGGTGCAAATTCCGTCAGGTGAAGCTCCCCATTGAACCGGTCCACGTTGAACACCGCAAGGTCTGTAATGATCTGGCTGACCGCACGAGCACCTGTGAGGGGAAGCGTGCATTCTTTCAGGATCTTGGGGCTGCCGTCCTTCGCGCAGTGTTCCATGGCCACGATAACCCTCGTCTTTTCAGGGTTCGACACGAGATCCATGGCACCGCCAATACCTTGCGTGCGTTGAGCAACTCACACCATCTCCCGATCAAGTAGGCGCAACTCACCTTTTACGAGCTTCCCTGGGACCATGAAATTGGCGATATCACCACACGCAGACACTTGCATGGCCTACCGGAACATTAGAACAAATTTTCACGAAAAAACTTCAGAGCATACACCAAGCATGGTAACGTCAATGTGACCGCCCCGAATCATGCCGAAGGAGTCAGCCGAGTCTATTGAGTTCGCTGGTCAGCCGAAGGCACCCCGTAACAAGCGCTGCGGTCTCACTTACCAAAGATCGATGCACCAGGCAACAATGAAACGGTTTCCTTTCCGGCGTTGGTGATGTCTCTGGGGTAGGTCAGTGGGTGCTCGAGGAACAAGCACGAAAGCTGATACTGACGGATCAGCCTTGTCTTCTGTAGGGAACGGACCCATTCCCAATATACCATTCTCGCTTTGTAGCCAAATCTTGACGTCAGGACGAAGGTATTCAGTGACCAGAGTTGGGATTCCAACGCCAAGGTTGACATAGAAGCCATCCTCTATTTCTTGTGCTGCACGCCGTGCTATTCTGCGACGACTGCTCTGCTCCACTTTGGGATCTTTTGCACCGCTCGCGGACGGTGGGGGAGCGGTGGCTAGAATTTCGAATCGTTTGTGTTCGGTGCATTTGACGATTCTGTCGACGTAGATACCCGGGCAGTGAATTGCGTTTGGCGACAGACTGCCGATGGGCACAATCTCTTCGGCCTGTGTGAAGGATAAGGCAGCCGTGTAAAGTACGACATTCATTATATACCTCTACGATAGTAAGCTTTGCGTTTCTTGCCATGATGTTGTTATAGTTGTTCGCAACATATCTGAAGCGAAGCCATCAGTTCGGCCGCCGCGGAACTCGGAACACACCCCAAAACCCACCTAAAGACTAGGTTCCCAGCTTCGTCCGCTTTCCATGCGTGCACAAAGGCAACGTCACCCGCGATCGCTGGTTCCATGATGTATCGTTTCCCATCAAACACTCTGAACTCCTTTTTATTTCCGTGAATCTTAACGCCGTCCTTAAACCCGCCCGCATTGAAGCAGATTGGTATCCCGCCTGTTTCGACGCTTGTAGAAGCTCCGGTGGGCGTGAAGAATGCTGGAATGCCTGCGGCATGTGCTCTCATACGTTCTACGAGTGTGCCTTGGGGTACGAGCTCCAAAGACATTTTGCCAGCGAGATACATTTCCTCCAGGTATTTGTTACTAATCACGTCAGGACATGGATTAGCAACGGCATGATGGACGTCGAGAACGAAACTGACCCTCCGAGGTATGAAATGACGAGTTTCTCCAGTTGCCCCGATTTGAGCATCTTGACTGGAACCCATCGGCCAACGTATCACAGCAAGTGCGACATAACCACTCACCCAAACCGCCGTCACCCGAACCCGCATTGTTTGAGACTGCGGTCAGCCCTGTTACACCTCTCCTCTTGGAAAGAGCAGTGATCAATGTTTCTACAATGTCCGGTAAACTCCGTTCTGATCGGGTTCGATAGTTTACTCACCTGGAGTACCACATAGACCGAACCCTGAATAATGCACAAATCTCAGACAGGGATAAAGACATAAACTAGCAACTTTCCTCCACTCAAGAGGACATCACCAGTCTTGACGTCCTTGACAGCCTCATCTGCCGAGTTCCAGACTTTGCTTCGGCTGAGACTTGCGGTCGCGACACTGTAATTCCTGTAACGAAGTCTGCATGAGAATACGCGCAGCTCGGCCCTCAAGCTAGCTCGATGCAACATTGTAGCGATCAAGAGGGAACGGGGGAGATTCAAAGTTGGGAGACATTTTAAATTGTCCCAGGACCGCGGCTTTATACCATGGCTGAAGACATTCGCCGCACGGCTCCGGAGGGACGTAGTCTCAGGCTAAACTAATGGGAGCACTTAGTCCCACCTCACGAAGGGAGACGGCGCGTGGTTATCATCTTTCTCCCGTTGCGGCATCAAACCATGACTGCCGCCGGCGTGAGTGCGGGGTTAGACTCGTTCAGAGCACTCACGAATTGATAAATATAGCTCCTACCAGAATGACTCGTTAGATCACGAAACAGAGATATACGGCCACAAAAATGTTAATGCAACGTGGAATGGATGGTATTATTACAATGACTTTCGACATATCCACGCACGAAGGAAAATCACAGTCTGCCCAGATCTGGCGAGACCTTGAAATCACAGCCTGTCTTCGCCCTTACTTCTTCCAAAGTAGCTCCTTCTTGTAGTTCCACCAGCTCCAGCTCGCCATTCTTGCGATCGACGCTGAAGACTGCGAGCTCAGTGATAATCTGGCTTACGGTCCGCGCGCCAGTGAGGGGAAGACTACATTGCTTGAGAATCTTTGGGCTACCATCTTTCGCACAGTGCTCCATTACCACGATCACCTTGGTCTTGTCGGGGTTAGAGACGAGGTCCATAGCTCCACCAATACCTGCACGAGAGGCATGACTCCCAGTGAGAAAAAAAGGTTCAAATAAGGCATACCTTTGACCAATTTGCCAGGAATCATGAAATTGGCGATATCACCAGCTTGAGAAACTTGCATGGCCTGCAAGCAATTCAGTATAAAAGCGACGGCGAACGAGCAGACTTACACCCAAGATTGCAACATTAATATGGCCGCCTCGAATCATTGCAAAGGATTCGCTGGAATCTGTCCATGATGTTAGTCCAACGACAGCATACCACCGTTGGGTTTTGCCTACCGAATATTGATGCACCAGGTACCAGAGTAACAGTTTCCTTTCCCGCATTAATGAGATCCCTTCGTATGGTGGTTAGCTGTGCAGGCCAACAATACGATCGCACTTACGGGTCAACCTGTTCCTTTGTAGGGTAGGGTCCCATGCCAAGTATACCATTCTCGCTTTGCAGCCAAACGTGTACACCTTCTGGCAAGTGTTCAGGTACAAGGGTCGGCATACCAATACCAAGGTTCACGTAGAATCCATTCTTGATTTCCTTCGCGGCACGTTTGGCAATCTTATGTCTTTGAGCTGAAGCAGCAGCTTTCTCGGGGCTCAGTGGTTCGCTTTGTTGCGCCGTTTCGCTCGGTGCCAGAGTCACAAACTCGATACGCTTGGGTTCGGTTGCGCGAACCACACGATCGACATAGATACCAGGAACGTGGATAGTGCTCGGATCCAACGAACCGACAGGAACGATTTCATCAGCCTCGGAGTGAGGTAAGCCACAGTCGTCAATAACAGACGTAACAGCTTACCTCGACGATAGTCAATTTAGCGTTCTTCGCCATAGCAGTGCTGAAGTTATTTTGTGCGAATCTACGATGTACTCGAGGTTCAGACGCTTCCTACGCGACAAGTGGTTTCCCCACTCACCGGAAAACACAGTTGCCGACCTCATCAACTTTCCAAGCCCTGATGAAAGCAACATCACCAGGGATGGAGGTCTCCATAACATACTTGCGACCACCGAATTCTCGTGTCTCCTTCTTGATACCCGGTATTTTGACACCCTTTGTGAAACCACCTTCATTGTACCTCATGGGTATCGCGCCTTCCTCGACTGCAGTGGAAGCACCAGTAGGACTGAAGAATGCGGGTATACCAGCAGCATGAGCGCGTATGCGTTCAATGAGACTACCTTGAGGACAAAGTTCCAACGTGACCTCGCCATTGAGGTACATCGCCTCGAAGGCCTTGTTCCTGCAAGAACACGTGAACACGTCAGAGTGCGTGGCTGGAAAGAGGTAATGAACTGACCCTCCTGGGTATGATGCAATGATCTTGTCTATCTGCTTGGTATTGAATAGCTTTCCTGAGAAAAACTGAGTCTCCTGGTCCGTGTGAAGTCGGCCCCATACGCACCAAGGCCATTGTCGCCTGCACCTGCATTGTTGGAGACGGCGATGAGGTTGGTGACTTCCTTTCTCTTTATCAGAGCCGCGAGTAGGGTATCTGGAGATATGCAATGAGTATAATATGGCGACCATATTACTTGGGATCGCACCGGGAACACCAGCAAGCCCGAATCCTGCCCACCGTGGTTCGGGTCAACAGTGACCAAACATGCAGGAAATGAAAAGCTCACCTCCGCACATCAACACGTCGCCAGACTTGACGCTCTTAACGGCCTCATCGGCCGATGCCCACACTTTTGATCTCGGAGCCCGCACAGGTACGCTGTAAGTCCTGACACTCAACACAAGCCGTCTGAGCGTGGCAGGCGTGAACGCCGCATTTCGAACCCGCATCCCCAACATCGCGAAAGAGTCGGAAGGACGTCCGAGCAGAGATCAAAGAAAAGAGAGCAGGTGGTTGACCTTGTATTATGTAGTAGTGACCGGAACTGATCCGCCTCGGGTGACCTTTAACCCGGCCCAGCTCGCGGTCATATGACGGTCCATACACCCATTCAAACAAATACATACATTCGGCATTCTCTTCAGTGTCTCCTCCCTGGTCCCTTTGGCCTAGCAAACGAAGTGCTCGACGCGTCCAGCCGTGTCGAACTATTGCTACTGTCCCCTCCATCTCCCACACCAAGTTCCTCCTTTAAGAAGGTCTCAGTTAGTTCTCTAGGGTCAGAAGTTTCGAGTTTTCTGGGAACGAGCACGAAGCCGCGTTCCTCGCCCAAGAGATTCTTCACTTGCCTGAAGATGGCCAAGGCTCCTGTCGAGTAGACCATCCGGGATTTGATGGGTGAAGTATTTGGACATGAGTAGATAAACACTGCGCCAAGATCAACGTCGGGCAACAACCAAGGATGACCTACTGACCAATGTCGCGTCCGTTTGGCGAGGCACCCTGCCAAGCAAATAGACAAAAGGCTGTGGAATCGTTAATCATTTCATTGCGCAGGGACAATCGACACTTCATACAAGGTTCCGAGAATGGAATGACTGCGGAGAGCGCACCGACATCGTCGATCGCGACACTCTTGGTCAACACAATCTGCTCCGAGTCGTTTATTTGCTAAGGCAGGTGTGAGTGCGAGCGAACAATGTCGCCAAACAATGCTGACCAGGATCACTAAATGGCTCTCCCCTCCAGCACTCAACTCTCCGACAGCCTCTCTGGCCTCCTCTGCCCAAGTATATCCGATTTCATTGTTCCCAAGGTGATTCTGCCGGGCCCTACTGCCCACATAAGCAGTACCTGCTTCCCTTTCGGCTGCTTTGATGTCTGCTATTTCCTGCTCTCTCGCACTCAGCGGCTTGGGAGCGGCCTGGTGCCGTTTGTGTGCAGCGTAGGCATGGGGCGTGACGTCCGACTTGGCTGTTGCAAAGAGACTGTCCGTGAACACGGTAGATCCAAGAGATTTCGTCAATGCATTACGAGTCGAGGCGTAGAGCATCTAGATTAGTCATTCAGTAATGTGATGATGAGGAACTCATTCTCGTGCTCACCTTTTGTCTGACCTGGGCAGCATCGGGCACGTAACTGATAATCAGCCACTCGGACGATGGACCATCTAGCCGTGCGAGCACGTAACATGGTTGTTTATCCTCTAGGTGATCTTGGAGCAGGGAAAGATCGTCATCGAGAGAACCAGATACATCGATCGATGTGACTGGGACAAGGGACTCTACATATAGTAGCGGGGACGACTGATGAGGTCTGGTCGGTTGACGGATGAGTTTAATCTCGCACCATTCTGAATGTTGACCTTGATGAATCGAACGTTCTTCGACTCGACAGCAGCGGAAAAGACCTGTGTTAGCTCTTCGGATACTCCGATACCAGAAGTTGCAGCCATGATGGTACAGGACAAGCGGTGTGCGGAGGGTCACTGTGGCGCCTGTGATCGAATTGGCAGATGCCGATGTGGCGCTTCTGCAACTTTGATAAAGGAGTATTCTATATTGCCATCAAGACCCAAGTGGCATACTATGGATACCATGTGGATACATAATAACCGTAACAATATGCCGAGAGTTAATGATACAACGAATAAAGAAAAGAGCCGAGTATCATGACGATTCACCTTATACAATATATAGCAACAATTCAAGAAGACTCAACAGACAACCCTGTAGGGCACCATTTCAAGTGTAGGCTCGTACCACCTTCTATACCAAGGGTCTTCTTTCATTTCGGCAGCCGTTTCAAACCGTCACGCGCAAAAACATTTTTTTGTTGCAGTTATTTGCGAGGCCGAGAGTGTGAGAGTGGACGGATCATTGGGGAAATGGTTCTGCAGACCGGGCGGCGTAAGACGAGATACCCAAAAACCTCGCGTTCGATCATACCTAGTTATATTTTGCACCAGGCAAACGTCATTACAATGCAGGAAAGCTCTAAGGTCTACGTTATACATTATCGGAATGTATCGTTACAGTTCACTATAGATGCAACATATGTAGGTCATGCCGAAGATCACTGGAAACAAGACAACCAACAAAAGAGGTCCATGAAAACAAAACGATGCTGGTGAAAACGGGAAACATCATCGCACGCCTAAAGAGCCCATGAAAGTAGAGAGATCCAGGCCTTCGTACTCGTCCTCTGCAGGGAGATCTTCGAGTCCTTGCAGGAGATTCTTCTGGCTGACCGGCCCAGCCGTATCTCTCGTGTCCTTCGCCTTCTTCGCAGCTAACGCTGCGTCCTCCTCCTCCGACGTCCGCCTGAAAAGATCCAGAACGAGATCAGTGTCCATGGACGAAAGACCAGCGTTCTGTTGAGTGACAACCGAGTGTGCAATGTTGAGCTTGAATCGTTGCAGCCTGCACGACACGTGAGTATCAAGGCAGGACTTTGGCGGCATCGCACGTACCCCATGATTTTTTCTTCCAGTGTTCCTTTCGTGATCAGTCGATATACGTTGACGACCTTCTTTTGACCAATACGGTGGGCGCGATCCATGGCCTGCAAATCCTTCATCGGATTCCAGTCATGTTCCACGAAAATGACCGTATCAGCTCCAGTCAGAGTAAGTCCCAATCCTCCGACATGTGTAGTCAGCAAAAGACAATCGATACTCGGGTCCGAGTTGAATGTCTGGACAATCGCGTGACGCTTGTTTGGGTCGGTCCCACCGTCAAGTCGCATGTATGTAACAGAAGGCATGTACTGTTTGAATAGGTCATTTTCAATAATGTCCAGCATCTGTTTCATTTGACAGAAAATGAGAGCGCGATGATGCGAGAATGCGCCAGTCGATGATTCCGATACGCTTTCGGTCGACTCTCCTTTGCTCCCCTCAGCGGTGATCGCGGAGCCGCCTCCGATGCCACAGTCACTTAGAAGTTGGCTAAGAATCTCGATAAGCGGGCTTCAAGATGACACGTCAAGTTAACCTACCGTAGTGCTTGAAGTTTAGGTGCGTGCTGAATGTCACTCAGATTGTCGATATTATGCCCGACCTTGGCCAAAGCTGCCGCAACCGCATCGTTATTAGTCTTGAGAACAAGCGAGGGATGGTTGCAGAGTTTGCGAAGGTATTGTAGAGATTGGAAAATATGTTGCTGTCCACCGTCTTTTTTAGAAGAAGTGGCTGATTGGACGGCACCCTCGACCTCTGCCTTTGCCTCTGACTTCGAAAAGTCGTCATAGAGGAGTTTCTGCACTTCGGAGAGTTCGCAATAGTAATCTTGGATGATCTTGGGTGGCAGATCGTTCAACACGTCTTCTTTCAAGCGACGCAGAAGGAAGGGTAGAACTTGCTTATGCAAGGCTTCCAATGCCAAAGCGGCTGGGGCAGTTTGGACTGAGTCTCATTTTACATTGCGATCGAAATCGACATACCAGCTTCGCCAGTCTTTGCTTTTCCATCTCGACCAGAAAGGATGGGCTTGCTAAAGCGTTCATTGAATGAAGTCTCCGTACCAAGGAATCCGGGCATCAAAAAGTCGAATAAACTCCAGAGTTCCAGAACATTGTTTTGAATCGGAGTTCCCGACAGAATCAATCGGTGCTGGGCTTGAATTGCTTTAACCGCCTTCGTCAATTTGGTCTTCGCGTTCTTGATAACGTGACCTTCGTCAAGGATACAATACAACCAGTTGATGTCCTCCAAACTACCAATGTCATTGCGAACAACTTCGTATGAGGTAATCACAACGTCCATTGTGGCCAGCTTGGAGAGAAGTTTTGATCGCTCTTTCGAGCTTCCGGTGTAGAGGATGGGTCGAAGGTTTTCTGCATACTTCAAGACCTCGTAATACCAGTGTCCCGTAAGTGTTGGTGGACAAACGATCAACGACGGTAGATGAATTGAATCGGGAGATTTTGTCTCCTCGTACTTCTTGGCACGTTCGACGTGTTTACTTGCCAATATACATATCGACTGAAGTGTCTTTCCGAGACCCATATCTAACGATACACATTATTGTTCATAAAGCTTACTTTAGGGCGAGCAGCAAAAATGCTCACCATCGCAAAGAATACCATGCAGTTGATACTTAGCGAGGAAGGCGAGCCAGTTGACACCTTCCTGCTGATACTTGCGTAATTCTGCATTGATCTTGACAGGCATTTCATAGGGCTCGACTTTGCTCCCATCAAGTAGTTGCATCAAGAACTGTCTCTCTTCTTGGCGACGCTTGAGCAACTCCTCCGGAAAACCAGGTGGATCAGGTAAACCTGTCTACATGCCTCGTTTAAGAATAGCGCATTTTCTTTATTGGAGTTTTTTTACCTCTAGTGGAACCATCTTAACTAATGATGCGAACGTATTCGTCGTTGTGGATCGGATGTCGTCGTCAGAATCGCTCATTCTTCCAAGTACAGGAACGATCAAGAATATGACATAGGGGAGCGTCTTGATGTCAAGTTTTTGTACAATGTCTGGCATAACGCTCAGCGCAGGGGAAAGTGAGTAGAAGGGGTAGACGCACGATAAATAGCTTCAACGGCCCCCTGTCTGTTTGAAAGTACGATCGCATCGCCAACCAAGGGAACCAGTTGCTCTATCACAAAACGCATAGCTTCTGAGGTCATGACTTCGCAAATAGTAGCGAAACATCTTGCAGCCGTTTGGCGGATAATCGCAAACTTGGACCGAAGGGCAATAGCAATAGCAGGGAACAATTCGGCGAGCTTGGGCCATAATGCAGGATCCAACGAGGGCGAAACGGCCTCAAGAACACTCAAGGAATCAATGACATCCTGTCCATATTGTTTTTCCATGGAAAGATCTGCTTCTTGAGGAGATTCTGTTCAACACATGAGAGCCTGCGAATAATAAGAGATAATAAGGCCGCACCTACACTACACGCGCTCAGTAAACCACCAGCCATGGACTGCCACATCTTTGGGATCGCTTCGAGGAGGCGGGGACCAAACTTAGCGGATAGCCTATCAAAGGCGAGGCCAGCCCCTCTCCTGGATAATCTTGTCTTGGCAGCTTCCTCTTCCGACTTCACGGGTTCTCCCTTTTCTTGCGTTTCCTTCCCTCCCTTATTCGGCACAATTTTGGACCATGATCGCAGGGTAAGAATGCCTTTATAGATGGTCCTCGAATACGCGAACGTTGGCGTTTGTTCTACATCCTGACAGAGGAACGTGCAAAGGTTCTTCACAATCTTATCCGGAGGTTGGCTAATATTGTGTTGCACGCAGAAATCGATGAAATTGGCGACCGCAACCGCAGAACGTTTTTGAAGATCCAAGTTGCTCTCATTCTATAACTCTATAAACAACTACCCAGAGATGTCAACTTCAAGCTTACCTTGATGCCGTTCATAATGCCCTTCACTACGGGGCTCACCTTATCGGGGGTACTCCTGAATGCGACGAAAGCTGCTGCGAATGCAGCTGAAACACGAGTGTCATGCTGAGCCTTCACTTCAGCATACTGCTCGATGCTCTGCACGACTTGACTTCTCTTATCGGCAATAATACCTAATTCGCGCTTCTTCGTCCTACCGAGCCTATCTTTGAGATTTGTGTACATGGCACCTACAGCCTCCTGCGCAGTATCGATAGTGAAGCACTCGGGTCTGGTACCCGTGATGTCGATTTCGTTTCCGAGATGAGGAATGAGCGAAATGGGTATCTTGCAGTCACTCGAGAAACAATGTAGGAGTGAATAACACTCTGAATGTATACGATGAAGTGTAAATGCCATTTCATGATATGCCGTTGGTGGTGGTCCTTGGAGGAAAGCAAGAGCTCTCGTGCTGAGCTCCCCAGCAAGAGGAAAATTGTCGAGAATTGGACCGGGCGGGGACGAAGAGTCATATGCACGTGCCCATTCTTCAGCAATTATAGCAGTAAGGAACTTCTGAAGCATGCTCGTGGAATCCATGTAGTGAATAAGAATAGGCTGAAAAAGTTCTTCGACGAACTGACGTTCGATTTAGTTGATGAATTGATAACGAGTTGTACACGATGGCATACCTTCGCAGGCCAATTTATGATCAAGTAGGCGAGTGCGGTCGCCGTTGCGACTCGAGCTTGCAATATCAATTCTGACGAGACAAGGGACATGTCTTGGGCGATCATGTTCTTATCAACGTTGTGTCTCTCGGGAGCTGCATCCATTCCGTCTTCTGCGAAAGTTGGGCAATGAAATGTCGACGTATCGATAGGAACGCCGAGAGGCGTCATCAAGATCGCATACCACTCGAGGACAGTTTGTTGCTTTACTATCTTCTTGATCAGACCTGGCGTGCTCGAGATAACTTCCAGCGCCGTTTGCCAACCAGAGAGCGAGGCAGATCTTATGTCGGAGCGCTCCTCAACAATTAGGTTCTGAAAAAGGAGTCGCAAAAAAGGAGTGGCTATCCAATCTCGAGGGAGCGATGGCACAGTCATAAAAGATGACAAAGTCTTCACCACAGCCAGACGGACATTCGGAATTGTGTGTCGGAAAAATGGAAATAACGTTGGCGCAAGCTCTGACAACGGAGGACTAACCGAAATGAGTCAAGGACAACGATTAGCACAAAGATACTCACGATAGTTTCGAATCACCAAGGATGTCAATCACTTTGCTATAAGTGACCAATTTGCCTACCGCTAGGTGTGGGTTCAAGTAATCATACGAGCAAATCACACGTACCCAGCAGATCCATGACAGCACCAACACTAGAACTCAAGTCATCCTTCATATCCCGCATGCAAGCCCACAGTACAGCCAAGACTCGATCCAGCGAATCGGGCAACCGCTCGACCAGGTGGTTTGCCACGGGTAGCAAACAGGTTGCGGCTACTGCACGGACGTCATCATCCCGATCACTGAGCCTAAACAACACGTTAGCAACCTTGGGGGTCTTATGCGAGGGAACTGATATACCCTAGGACGGCAGCATCCACGACTCCAATTAGAATTGCTCTACCAGTATCTCCGGATTCCTCATCTTTGGGAGTGTCGAACAAATCGCTTCTGACCGCGACTTCATACTTGATCCCCAGGAGACCAGCATGGCGCACCTCCCATACATGGTTCCGATCATCTTTCTTCCCTGCTTTAGCTGTTGATGGGAGGGTAAATTCTTGTCTTATCATTTGCAGAAGAATAGAGTGTACATGGCCAACAGAACGAAGTGGCATGTGTAATAGAAGGGAGGCAAGCGTCTGCGAGACCGTTTCTCGGACGGGCGCTACAACCTAATTTGCTTTTCAATAACGAATTTCAAAGGAGAACGCTCGCCACCACACACCTGATCGGAAACAAAATCTCCGAAGCGATCAAGAACAAAAATACAAAGAAGCTTCGCTGCCAAGTGATTACACCATTCCTCGTGTGCACGTGCATTTTCTTGCGATGAAGCACCATCTATAAGATGTAATGAGCAGAGGGGTAGGAATGGACACTTGGGGAAAACCACCTTTCATTCCGCCGCATGCACCTTGCGTTTTGAGCAACTCCCGTAGCGCCATTGCCGCCCCATGACGTGTTTCCCATGTGGACGAAAACAAGTCAACCTCGAGAAGACTAACAATCCCGCCCCAGACCCAAGACCCTTGAGGAACCTCAAGGACATTGGACTGCTGGGGGGACTTTGGAGATACAGCCCCACCCTTTGAAGGGTCGATGACAACCTTTTCTGAAGAAGGGACTTTGACAGGAGGGTTTGGACTGTCCAGGCGCGACTTTGGCGGTTCTTGAGCTTCCGCTGACACGAGGCGTGCTCTATCGAACGGTCAATGAGATAAAAGAAGAAGAATAATGACGCACTTGTTAGACGGCCCTGCAGCGGTTGCGCTGTAGCGTGCCCCAGCACCGGAAGGGGGTGGCGGTGGGGCAACGAACGCGGAGCCGCCCATCTTTCGCTTTCGTTTCAGTCGATTGCGCTCACGAGCAGAGAGGCCCGTTAAGTCTTCGGTTTCGGCTGCTGGAGTGGCCGGAGTGACGGGGGAGGGCACGGCGGGAGTACTAGAATGGGACCGAGCCGGTGGGGAACGCTCTTTCCTGAGACTAAAGTCCACTTCCATGGGAGAGACGGACGAAGTGGGATCTTCTCTCTTGATGTGCAGGTCAGCATCACTGGTGACGTCGGCGTCAGTCTCGACTGCAAGCTCTTTGTCGATATCCATGTCGTCTGCAGCCCCGACGCTGTCAAGAAAATCGAGGCCAAGTCGCCCCATGGCTTCCCTACGGGCACGTTTTACCTCTGCGGAGTTTGCAAGTATACCGGCAGGCTTTGCAAACTCTTTGCCGGAGGAGGCGAGGAGCAGGACACCCTTTTGCATCAGCTCCTGGACGGAGAAAGGGGGAAAATCAGGAGGAGCGATGGAAAGGTCTGCTGGGGATTCAAGGCCATCCGACTGAGGGCGCCAGACAGGTACGAGGGTAAAGATTTGTGAGAGAGCATTGGAAGCAGCCGACCTGGTGTCGTAGCTCTTGGAATGCAGATATGGCAATATCTAGGAACGGACTGAGCCACGGAGGGGGAGACCAAAGTGGAGCGTGCTCACGCGAGTGACCACGGCGAGGAGCTCCGCCCAGGCTGAAGTGTCGGCAAAGGACACGTGCTGGCGGGTCGATTTGAAGTCGTCCTCGACAGCGACATCGGCGACGAGGCACCTTGCAGCTAGTTGCGCGAGCTGTTTTGCAGCGGTATTTCTGACGGAAGAAGAGGAGCCGGTGTCGAGGAGGAGAAGGAGCCTGTCCAAGCTGTGAAACGAATGAGCATCGACCGAAAACACGAGCGATTGTGACACACCGGGAGGTCATGTCTTAAAAAGGAAAACAGGCTACGCCGAGTGGCGGGCCGGATGCAGAAATGGGTTACTTTGGGAGGAAAATGATCGTCTGGGGAACTTTCTCACGGTCGTTCCTTCGCCGCTGTCCTTTTTATCTTCGTCCCCGCGTGACCCTGAATTCGAGCTTGTCACACACCTGTCACACCCGCTCCACGTGATGTTGAGCGAGTATGCCCGCCTCGTCCTCGATGACGGCCAGCACGACCGAGAATTCCATTCTGCCGTGCGCCAATTGCTAGCGCATGCCTCGCCCGACACCATGGACCGCTTCATCAGTGGGGCCCGCCAGCGTTTGCCTGCGCTGCGCATGCTCTACATCGACGCCTCCATCCTCAAGGCGCTCGCCATGCCCGAGCACACCGCGAAGGAGCGCATCGCGACGCTGGACGATGCAATCATCGTCGCGGGAGCTGCCGATGACGACACCCGACGCGATTATGTCGTGCACGACGTAATCAGGCAGTTGCAGTGTGCCATCTCCCCGCACGTCCCCAGTAATGCCGTCTTCGTCGCTGCTCCAGTCCCCGTCCCGCCTCTGCCCACGTCTAGAAATGGCGTGCATGCCCGCACCACACTTCCCTCCATCGTTGCTGCAGACAAGCACTGGAGTAGAGCACCGTTTGTGATACGCGGGCATGCAGACGACTGGCCAGCAATGCATCAGCCGCATCAATGGGCGTCTATCCCATACCTGTTCTCTGTGTCGGGACCTGGCCGGACAGTTCCTGTGGAAGTCGGAGTTGACTACAGGTCCGACGATTGGTCCCCGAAATTGATGAGCTGGGACGTCTTTCTGTCTTCCCTAGATCCATCTCTGGCTCCACAACACACCATCTATCTGGCCCAGCACAGTCTCTTGTCGCAGTTTCCACAGTTGCGCGAAGACATCATTCTCCCCGACATCGTCTATGCCTCTCTCAGTCCGCCCGATTTCCCGACCTACAAGCCGCCGCCGAACGTGATCATCAATGCTTGGCTTGGCCCCAAGGGGACAATATCGCCCGCCCATACGGTACGTTGATGTGTTTTCTGCTGGTCCGTCAGAGTCAGCGTGCGTTAATAGGACCCGTACTTCAATTGCTATGGTGAGCCCGCCAAAAAATGTCACTGAATTCAAATTTCCCACGCTTTATAGTGCAGGTGGTTGGCCGCAAGACCGTCTGGCTTGCACCACCGAATCTTGCCGCAGCCATGTACCCGTCTGGCGTAAGCTCATTTTTGGGTAACACGTCCCGAGTGGATGTGTTTCCCGCAACAGCACACGAAATAGAGGCCTCCCAATCGGCATTTCCTCTATTTTGGAACACGGTGCCTGGCCAGGCCTCTTGTGTAACGCTGTATCCCGGTGACTTGTTGTTCTTTCCCCCGGGGTGGTGGCACGCCATGCGGAGTGAAGATGTGAGCTTCTCCGTGTCAATGTGGTTCTAGATGAAACCCAGCGGTCTGCCTGGTGGTGGTGGTTCGATGAACGGAACAAGTTGGGTAGAGCGGTGATGCGTATCAGGTCGACAGCGTCAATGGTGTATTAGTAGCGCGTGTGTATAGCTTTTCAAGCACCGGTCGCAACCGAGTTGAGGTCAACTGCCAAGCCAGTTCAGTCCGCTGGGAACACATCTGTTGTTGTTCGACAGCCCACCGCCTCTTTCTTGCTCGTCCCCCCATGTCCTCTTCGGACGCTGACCGTGTTGGCGAGCACACGTCTGCGTCTAGACCCAGTGGCGCTCTATCACCCTCGCCGTCTGCTTCATTAACTGACCAGCATATCGCGGACGCTCTGGCCAACTCCCCAGACAATGGTGCTACTTTGGATTTCACTCACAAAAGTCTCACCGACGTTGGAGAGGATGGTGTCGAGCGACTGGCTACCGCTGGCAAGAGCGAATTCTCCTCAGAGCAATGTTCAATCGCCAGGTCCGCCCTTTTCCTTCAGTACGTTCTTGGCATGGACTGATCTACGCTTTAGAATTGCACTCGGTTACAACCGTCTCGCAACGCTTCCAACGGCATTCGCACTTTTGTCACGTCTTCGTTATTTGAACCTCAAGAACAACAGCTTTTCCGTTTTCCCAGATGTCGTATGTTCCGGAGTGTCCAATACTGCTACCAGTGGCATCTAACATCGTTATAGTTGACCTTGATACCCTCCTTGGAAATCCTGGACATCAGCAGGAACAAAATCAAACGATTACCAACACAGCCAGGCTCGCTGTCAAAGCTTCATGTAGGTCCCCCAAACCAGTTCATTGATAGGGTTTAGACCAGCTTTTATACTTAGGTCTTGTGTATTTCACGCAACCGGATCACGCGCCTGCCAGGGTACCTTGCTGATTTTGGCAGTCTAAATGTATTGAAAATAGACCACAATCCTATCGAGTGGCCACCACAGCCAACTATGGAGCTTAACGGCTCACCGAATGATTCGCAAGCTATGAAGGACTGGATTCTTTCATTGCAAAAGTGGCTACGGGACAACAGCCAGCCTCGTCTGGATATCAAACCTAAACTCAGCGCAGAGTCATTTGTCAGCGAACGTGCAGCTCTTAATCATTCGATGTACGTGTGATTCAGTTCCGTTAAGCGTTGGTTAATGGAAGCCATTTGCAGCGAGGAGAATTTGCAATCATGGACGGCACTAGGGGAAGAAGACTATTCGGTGGGGCCAACACCACACGCTCGGAACTTCTCTGTTGACGACCATCTCCCTCCACCTCCGAATCCGCCACCCTCCAAAGTTGCTGATAGTCCGCGTTTTGAACGACCGCCACCCCTTAGGCTGGGCTCACTACCACCGTACGACCCCCCTCCACGTTCCGCCTCTCCCGAGAATTATTTGCCAACTCCTGAAGACTCCGTGTCGTCGACTGACGATGATCATACTGCCGTGCCTGAGGGCTCCCAACATCAAAGAAACGGCTCATTTACACATAGAAGTCGCGATCGCCGACCTGCATTATTCGGAAAGAAAAATATCCCAAACCTGCGGTCCTCCTCTCGACATGCCGACCAAGGGAAAAATGCACAGCTGCTTGATACCGTGGCTTTGGTTATCCCTCCTGCGTCATCTTCACTTACGAATGGAATGCTACGCGACGACTTTTCTATGCCATCCCCTCTGTCACACCGACAAGATTCCTCCTCGTCGTCGTCAGAGGCATCTTTGCAACAGAGACTTCAGAAACAATGCACGACAACTCCCCCTTCCTCAGCATCACCGACGTCCGCGGAACGTTCACATCCCGTCCCCGATACCGAGCGGCATGCATATTTCAAGCGTCTTTCCGCTTTACCCGCTAATGCAATTACTAATAACCTACCGCCTCCCTTGCGCTCCTTGGTCGAATGCGCACGTTCCATCTACTTTTCCGTCTCTCAAATATATCAAGCGCTCTCCCACTATATCTCCTACACTATCAACCAGAAGCTCTCGTCGGTTCTTCGGAAGGTTACTGACCCAGCATATACCTACATGACGCAGCTTAACGGTGCTCTTGAGCGTTTCGATGCCGTTGCCAAGAAGACGATACCTCCACCGCTGCTATGTAGGGCACTGGTAGAGAGTAGTAGGGATTCGGCCGCCGTGTTCGGAAAGGCTATCGCAATGCTCTCCCTTCAACTCAAGATCTTGGCATCAAGAGACGAAGAACGATACATGCGGTCACTCGTCCTCATCTTTTACGGGGCAGCCGCAGAGATATCATATGCATGGCGAAGTATGATCCCTCAAATGGAAGCTGTCAAGCCGTATTTGTCAGACCCCCGCCGAATCAACGCATGCAAGGCGAAAGGTCACACCATCGTAAACATGGATCCCTCTGCTAATGCTGGCCCATCACAACCCTCTGCGTTCCAGCATAACATTCCAATTGCGAGATCGCGCCCTACACCTACCACTTTAGGAAGGGCTCGTACTACTCGACGGCATGCTGGATCGTTCAGCTCAAAGGACGTGGAGATTGGGAAATCACTGCCGTCTTATGACATTCCACTGCCACCTTGCCTCCCGAATGGTATACCAACTCGGCGTGCCGCCGGTCAGAAAGGCTTGGCCGTACCACTACCTGCACCTAATGCTAGTCATGCCCCCTCACCTACGCCGGGAGGAATGATCCAGGGTGCCGTTCCGCCCCCTCGTCCTACGTGGGCAACTCAAAATGGTTACCACTCGCGGCAAGCTTCGCTGACAGCTTCGTCGTCACCCTCGCCTCAGGTTCCTGTGCTCCGACCAACTCTCGAGATTCCGCTGTCGAGAACGCTAGTTGACAATGACGCCTTAGAGTCGATGGAGGCTGCAGTGGATTCAGCCCCCGCGGTATGGGAGCTCATGCAAGAGATGGTAGAGGCCATGTCAGAGACGCCAGGATTAAGTAGAGACTTCCGCGACTCGATCGACAAGGCGAAAATTATCACGGAGAATCTGCGACTCAACATTGTTACCGTGCGTGCCGGAGATCCGACTGCTGACAGGAGAGCGCTACGAGACAATGCACATATGTTCGTGAAGGTGAGTTGTCCTTTCTGCTACTTACATTAGGCGCCGGGCTGACATTATTGTCGTGTTTTTCTTAGATTGTCGTAAAGTTGTCAAACTTCATCAAGACCTATGGTTCCTCGCATGCCGTCTTTCCTGATCTCCGTTCCAAAATGGTTGCTCTCACTAACTCGACACAGGAATTCGTCATGCTCCTCCATGTATCGTCATTTTCTCCTTCTACACCTCTCCCATACTCTCCAATGCCCATGGCGCCAGTGCAGTCCGCAAGCATGACATCTCGTTTCCGCTGGCCCGACGATGTCAAACTCGGCGCAAGCCTTTCACGTAGTGTAAGCTCGCGCCAGCCCAGGGCGCTCAAGTTGGTCGCGCCTGGTGCGGCAAATCTCCCACGCAGTGCACTGCCGAACCAATCCCAGTTTGTCGTCGCACCGCCGCGATACGCCATACCCGCCAGCGCTGGCCTTGTTGGCTACGGTAATGGAGAGCCTGTTAAAGGAAATAACAATGCGGATGAAGGCTGAGCCTCTCTCGTGGACGGTCTGTATCTTTCCGTCGTCCTGTTCTCATTCCACTATTACTTACGCATCTGGATCGTGTTGAGCGCTGTTCCTTTGGTATTCCCTTTTTCCCTTCGTGGCACTTTGTCAGTGACTGTTCAAGTTAAGAATATTCTCACATCATGTTACGTGTTACTCGCCCTGCATTTTAGCACACCAAGTTAGCCTGAACACTCCCCATCACTACATTATCCAGTCCAGTCTCGGCATCATAAATCCAATCTAGTCCTAGTGCTCTCACTCTTATTCATTTCTTTTACATTTTTTGTGTTTTTTTTTTGTCATCGAGTTGACATGATAGGTACAACGTGGCTCACTGTGGATTTAATTCGTAAACAAGAAGAAATGGAAGTCTTGGATGAACGCGGCACCAAATGGGCCATCGAGCGTCCCCATCACTGAGAACGGAGACCAAGTCGCCCATAACTGGTCCATCTCGACTGCATGTTCGGGCCAGTCAGCGCCCATGTCTACGCCATGATCGGGATCGATAGATCAGTACCGCGAGCGTATTGAGCCACGTATAACATCACGTACACGACAGGGTCGCCGGCTACGCTGTGTGCGACACTGAGTGACGTACGCTTTCAGATCTGCCGTCAAGGACAGGGGCAAGGTTGACCATGAACTTTTTCATTTGCTCTCTCAAGTAGCCGGTTTGCCTTTCGATGAATCCTTCGCTGCACAGGTCTGCACTGCAGGTTGCGCAGTCTCCGTGTTCGGGGACCTCAACACTCCGAAAAAGAAGGAAAAAAAAAAAAGAACTGATGTCCCCTTAGCCACATGACGCACTTGACCACCAAACAATGCGCCACTGTAACGAACCTCGATCATGAGAGGGAAAATATAGTCATACTGTGCACAACGCAGCACGTACCCTAACAAAGGACGCGGCTCCCCTATCGAGCGTTAAACTTTTCTTTTTTTAAATTGCGTGTTCGTCAGGATCATTTACACGACAAGGTCCGTTCCGAGGCTGACACCACTTGGATGGCGCGCCCGCCATCCAGGCACGCACGCCCCTACTATGTTCTCGGTACGGCGTCGAGTCCTGATGGAAACGTCCTGCAGAGTATTGGCACGCTCCAATCTACGCGGGACGCGAATCTAATCAGAATCTCGTCGAAGTCTGATGGAACGTCCTGCAAGAGAAAAAAAAAAAGCAAGTACATACATCACTTACAGCGCGCGTCGCGAATCATGATACAGTATGATTGCAAGCTCCGATCTTCGAGGTTACGTACCGAAAGCTGATGGTCTCCAAGGAAAAAAAAAAGGACGCGGGGATTTCCCAGATTATCTAGACGATTCCCCCCCCCCCCCCCCCCCCCCCCCCCCCAAACCCCCCCAACGTGGACTTTGCCATTGCGGTTGAAACACCCTGGCTTTCGCGGGGCGGGGCC
>JBBPMM010000386.1:0-26857 GCA_038090335.1 Solioccasus polychromus
GAGGTAATCCTAGAATAATCAGGACTAACGTAGTTTCCTCCCAAGCGAGGATATCGACCCTTCCTTCGGGTACTTCCTGTGCGATGGTAGCAAAGAAGATATAGATCTGCTGACGTACCCCTCTCCGAGTGATTATGGAGGCTTCAAGAAGAGAGTACTGGATTACGGGAATGGTGAAAAGGTCTCGCTCGCCCTGAGCGGTTTGCTGGTTACTAGGCTTGGATTGCGTAGAACTAGCTAAGGTACAAGCATAGGAAATCTAGGTATTTATAGGTAGAGAAGATGTGCACAGACCAGGAAGGAAAAGGAAACTATCTAGAATGTTCTGGAGGATTCCTAACTATAAATGGTAACCCTTAGCTCCAGTGCTACAAGGTAAAATGGAAGAAAACGGAAGACGGAAGAAATAGGAACAATGGTCGGAAAATATAGGAAGTTAACGGAAAGAATAGGAAAAAAGGGATAGGGGTTCACAAAACCATAACACATTTCAACAAGCATTCTACACGGTATGAAGCATCATATGTCAATAACACCCAAGTTTGAACTGATATTATTGATTCTAGCTTTACACTGCCCTGCTAGTTTATATAACCCAACGTCTAGCGCTCTCTGCTTCTCTCACCCGATACCAGAAGCTCACCACTACACATGACATATCTGAAGCCTGGAATGGTCTTGGGTCAGCTCTCTTCACGTTATTAGAGCAAACGAAGACTATGGCATCAACCTACGCGTCGATTGCAGTGTTTGTATACTTGACATGTGTGTCTATTTTACATGTTGCATCACCTACCATCATGCAGTTCCAACCCTACAATGCATCGCTGAAGATAACAGTTCCATCAAACTCAACTTGGCCTGATGCTTCTGTCAATCTCACTGCACTTAGTTGGCGTGGGATAGTGCCACTCCCCCCGTTGATGTCTGGATTCGACTCATCAATGTCAACACCAGGATTAACAAACAGTACACTTTATGATGTTTTCTCTGGGGACCAGATCATTGTTAATGCGACAGTGAATACGACAACCATACATTGCGAGTGTGGTCTACTTCCAATTTCATCCATGTACTACATCAAATCGGACGACGGTTTTTACATCAACATCTCATTTAACCTCAGCGCCACCAAAAATGTAACAGCATCTTTTGTTCAGCTCTGTGAGGCACACACATTAATTATCATATTAGCTCAAACGAAGCTGAATTTGCAATACAGGGAAAGACGAAATTTTCCTCTTCAGATCGGACTCTCTAGGACCCGATTGCACCAGTTCCTGCCCATCGAATTTCCCTTTGTTGTTTGTGGCCTCTACGGCCATGTATCTGGATGGGTCAATTCGAGTTTCTGTCAGTTTCAACTCTACCTGGCAGTTTACTCTGATAGACGGTCAGTGCAAAACACAATAATGTTTTTTAACTCTCACGGGTTCGACGTCCAGGTGGAGCGCCCCAAAACTCCACCACTACGGCATACGTTATAGCCTGTTCATTGTATGCATTGGCTAGTCAATCAATATTTGATGAGCAAAGCCATAGCCTAATCCCCACCGTGGATCCGTCTACTATGTCCTCTCAAGAATGGTCACTATGGTCTTCTGCTAACAATGGTGGGAATGAAGAACTCACTGCAGGAGTATGTTATGATGACCCTATTGCATGTTGTACTTGCTAATAAAGAAGATCAGATTCTAGATGCAATGAATACTGTTGCAGAATTAGATGATGCCGCTTTGTTCTGCAACCAGGGGCTTTGCAATCCGATTTCGACGATTGATGTGTAAGTTTGTACTTTCAGATTTATAGCTTGAGACGACTTTAGCTATTGCAGGTATATGATGTCATTGCTTGGCATAAATGCAACTGCGAACAATATATCGGCGGCATATGAGTCGAGTGCAAATCCTTCGAATACTATAACACCGTCCCAGATGGAAGCTACCGTATCCCGGATAGCTGCTGAACTGATCTGGCTAGGTATGTCTTCGCTGTGAACTCCTCTACAGTGTTATTTACGTGTACATGTCAGCTGGTCAATTCGGCGAAAGCAATGGTGGATTTACACAAACTTCAGCTGGGAATGAAGCCATACAAGGAACACTGAGATGGAGATTAAACGTAAGCCTCTGCTTCACGTTGACCGTCAATCCTCTTGACGATCGATGCAATAGATTAACGAAGTTCCTGTGAGTAGGTCACGACACGGAGTTGTTTCAGGGGAATGTTGACCTTAAATAGGTCATCTGTGCTCTTATTGCATCATTCGTCATGCTAACAATAGCCCAGTTCATGACAAGGATTTCCACAGGTGCTCGGGATACCCAGATGAACAACATCTCTGTCCTGGGGATCCTCTGGATTGGCACTCACAGTCCCGGTGTTCGAAACCAGTTTTCTGCAACGAATTCGCCTTCGGAAAAGCTGAGGCGTATTGGGATGTTTGACATTTGCCTTGGAAAATTGGATAGCGGCAACCCGGGGCCTCGGTGTGGGGATGTAGAAGATATCGAGGGCTCTTTGCTGTTGCCTATGGAACAGCCTCTCGGTCATTCCATCGTGCGTGAAGAGAAAGTGGAACTTGAAGGTATTACGATCTTACTTCGTCGTTAGTTGACCTGCTAATGAAAAACTTATTGGCAAACACAAAATATGCAACTATCATGCAAATCAGAAACAGGGTCCTCTCGCATCCGCCGTGCTTACAATTCTTTTGTATCAAGCCTACAGTTTTCATGTTGTTATGTTCTCCATGCAGTGCTCGTCATGTGCCACTTTGCTCTACTGGCCATATTCATCCGCAGGACCGAGCATAATGTCACCATTCCATTGGACGAAACGTGGATTACTACGTTATTGAGCACATCCTTGCAGCTCTTCTATACTGTATGCTTATTCATACTCTTCATAGTTGCATGCTAACGTTGTTTCAGATGTATACAACGATTCTGGTTTTCATGACGCAACGCCTGGCTCTATGTCGCATTATGTCCTCAAGACACACTCTTAATAGCATCAATGACAGTTCTCGATCGTGGGCAGGGATTGGATCTGCCATTTACAGTCTATCGCACCAGCGGAACATATCTGTGTCATTTTGGATGACACTCTGTATCACGGTATACCTCATCTCCGTTTCAACTCTTCATATCTTTTCGTCCACCGTGATGCAGTTTCAGACGTTTAATAGCACCGTTGTCAGCATGGTGCAATCAACATTGGCTTGGCCAAATGCGTCTGTCGACCTTGAAGGCCTCGATTGGATTAACATCGTTCCGCTGGCTCCGGTGATTAACCAGTTTCCGGACCTTTCGACAGAGGGACTGTCCTTCAACATACTCTACGATATCCCCCTCGTCACAACAGCCTCACTTACTGCCGTTGTCAATGCAACCACTATTTATGCCGATTGTGGCTTGCTTCCCAGCCTTTATTACAACAGCAGTTATGAAGTTACCTCTAATGCGTTGAAACCCCCAAATTCTACAATTTTCTCTCTCAGCTGGATGTGTAGGCCCTGCAGTTCAGTGGAAGATAACATGTACTAATGCACTTCTACTCAGGGGATAACAACATCATTTTAGCGAACGGCCCTATAGTATGTACATGATTCAGAAGCCACGTACTACGATTGACTAAATTCCTATTCCCGCAGTGTGCTGGCATAGAATGCGACAGTTTCCTCTTCTTCGTTGTAACTACTTCCTTGGACATTGATGCAGATGCCTTGGCGACCGGAGGCCCCCTCAGTGTGACGACTAACCAGAGTAATCCAGGTAAGTCGAGACTTGAGATTGTTCCGTGCTATACCATCACATCTAACAGCGTCCCATCAGACAACCAAACAGATACATATCCAATGACATCCTACATCGTAGGCTGCTCACTGAATTCGACAACTATTTCAGATGTCATTTTCTTGCAAAACTACACACTCAGTGGCCAGAGTGACACCCAGCCAGATACGCGATCACAATATTGGACGTTCTGGTCGCCCACGAATGAAACCGGGCTTAATAAAGCAGTATGAATTCGATTACGGGTCTCATCTTTGATCATGAATTCATCTAAGATACCCAGATATTTACCGCAATGTCGACTGCATTATTAGCGGACTGCCCCATCGACGACTCGAGTGCGAATGCGATACCGTGCACATCGAACCTTCTCACAAGCATAGACGTGTACGTCGCTTTCATGCAGGTACAACCCGTCTCCGACGTTTCCTACTTAGTTACATTATGGAAAGTTTGGGGATAAACGTGACCGAGACCGCGATTTTCACAGGAAATGAGACCGCCCCAACCATCACAATTAGCCGTTCTCAGTTTGAACAGGTTGTGGCCGAACTTGCAGCTCGACTGATATGGCTCGGTGAGTCCCACGAATAATTTGATCCTTGTATGCTAACGAATCACTTGCTTAGCTGGCCGAATGGAGGGCGGTTTCCAACCTGCTTACGGGACGAGCCAAGTGACAAATTCCATAGTACAATTGCAGCTAAACGTAATGATTCCCACTTAACGATGCGCCTTACTGATCTGAAGACATTTGCAGATCAACATCATTCCCGTTTGTCTCTCCTCGTTCAACTTGAGCGGTATTGACTATTCTAACGAAATACAGCTTTCGTTCGTGCTCGGGGCATCCGTGACCATGTTTCTACTCACGTTTTACCTAGTCGGAACTAGGCAGCCGAAACCCCTCCCTATTTCCTCCCTCGGCGTGTTGGAGACACTGTGGATCGAGTCCCGATCACAGCTTATTCATCATTGCATGTTAAAAGTCGACGCCCCTTCTGCGGACAACTTGCGGAGGGTCGGAGTGCTCGAAGTATGTCTGGCGGACGAGTTCGCAGCGGCGAAAGACCCTTCGGCGGGCGATAGTCGACCGTTGACATTCGAAGATGACTAGATATGATTCATCCGATCTCGGTTCTCTCACCTTGTCCTGATTTTATTTACCCCTTTGTCATGCTTGTATTTATAAGTACTAACGGGGCAGTCCGTAGATGGCATCATTCCATTCGGTGCCCCAACTGTAGCCGCGGTCTATCGGAATGTTTTGACATTCTTCCCGGAAAATGACGTACATATCAGCGACCTCGAATCTGAGAACGCCAAGACCTGGGTTTCTTCGTCATTTAATCTACCATAAATTGTCTGCTTAGCTGGCCAAATGGAAAAGTGGTCTCCAAGCGTGGATGAGCCAAGCCTCAGATTTCACGGTGCGACCGCAGCTGAACGCGAGCGATTCGCGGCTGGCTATATACCTAACCAATCTGAAAACGCATGCAGATTATTATCACCCTTGTAAGTTGTTCTGTGTCGAGCTTTGTACTAAAGTACCGTTGAAACAAGCTGAAACCGAGCATAGCTCTCGTTCATGTTCGGGGCATCTGTGACCATGTTCCCAAAAACCCTCCTAATTTCTTCGCTTGGCGTGTTAGAGGTGCTGGTCGATTTCCGATCGCAGGTCGTCCAACATTGCATGCACTAAAGATTGATGCTCTTTTGGTCAACAATCAGTGGAAGGTCGGAGTACTCAAATCTGTAGACGAGTTTTCAATAACGAAGGAGTACTCGAGTTGATGCGTGGGATAGTCGACCGAGGCGAGGATCCTGGCAAGCAACATTCTCCTACGGATCCCAATTCCAAAATCTAGTGCACGACTACTTTCTGTAAAGGACTCGTAATAAACGTTACGCACGCACCCATCCCTAGGGCCAACATACATGCTAGTACTATGGTATGGCTCGCGGTGTAGAAAAAACTCTGTAGAACTGTAGAATTGGTAGAAGTCACTAAAGAAAAATAACTAAACTACCGAAGGTTCTAAGTACGCATTACGCTTATATAATCAGGTGGCTGTACAACCGGCACCGTATATCTGAATGTTCAACACGCGGCCTGTCAAGAACTACACCATGTGTTAGGACACGCAGAAAAAATCGAGTCGGGAAAGGTGGCTCTCGAACTCATTCAAGATGGACAAATGCCCGACAGATCACTGGCCAGGCATCAGTAGGACGTAGCCAAGCTAGAAACTAGGTACGCGGGTTATAACCCGGCAAAGTTTCTATCAGCCATCCTCCAATCTCGTGAGGTGATAACGTTACTCGCCCTTTCTAATGCCAGGAGACAGTTTCCAGCATACTATCCAGCACGTGCCTCTGTTTATCGACAGTCGGCATTGCAAAAGCATTGGGCTACACCACTTATCCTACACGCAGATTGAAGTTGGCCACAGGGATTTGTTGCGTTACTTGTAGTTATGGTGGTGTGCGCATATCGCCCGTTGGATCCAACGTTGTCTTCTGGTAAATAGCAGCTTTATAAAGGACAACGTAAATGACGTAATAATACAAGGGGATACAACTGAAACGACGATCAAGCCGCCGCCTGTAATTTTTCCTTCAAAACGTTTTTCAACGTATTGCCATCCTCTGCAAACTTTCTGATGCCATCGTGCAGTTTGTCAAAGGCCATCTGATCTTGGAACAGAGCCCAACGAAACTCTGATTCACTGTTGATATAGGACACCTTGGGGATGGGGTTGGCTTGAGCAGCTGCCGAAAGTTGAGCTCGAGCAGCGTGAATAGCGTAAATAGACCGCACCTCTCTCCGAATCAAGCTTCTTTGGAACAGGCTCAGTGGAATCCATCAGCTCTTCCAACAACTTGGGAGAAATAGTGAGGAAGTCGATTCCAGCGAGAGCTTTTATTTCTCCAACCTATGCAAAGGAGCGAAGTGAATGTCATGAAGATATATGTACTGTGTAGCTGACATTTCGGAAACTCGCGCCCATGACGATGGTCTTGTAATGGTGTTGTTTGAAGTAGTTGAATATCTTCTTTACCGATTGGACCCCAGGATCGTCATCACCTTCGTATTCCTTTCCTGTCGCATTTTTGTACCAATCGAGAATCTACATTTTTGGTGAGTATGAATGGAGCGGATAATCAAGGCGACAACATACGCGTCCGACGAATGGAGAAATAAGTGTTACACCCGCTTCTGCACATGCCACGGCCTGAGCAAACCCAAACATGAGCGTCAGGTTGCAATGGACGCCATCCAACTGTTCAAGTTCTTTGGCAGCTTGAATACCTTCCCATGTAGACGCGATCTTGATCAAAACACGCTCCTTCTTTATCCCAATCGATTCGTAGAGCGCGATGATTTCTCTGGCCTGCAGAGCGGTACGTGTCATGAACGGACTTGACTTCTGAATATGACTTGCCTTTTTCTTCGTCGCTTCCGGATCGAACGAGAGACGGGCATCGACCTCGGTGGAAACTCTGCCGGGGATGATTTTCAAAATCTCCTTCCCAAATTCGACAAGCTGTTGACGCCAAGTTTCAATAAGAATGCTTGGAATGCAGAAACTAAGGGACATACGAGGCGATCCATGGCGAAACACGCCTGGTCGTGAAGCGTTTTTCCCTTACTTTTTCCGTATTCAATCGCGGTGGAAATGAGGTGTGCATACTGTGGTTTATTCGCCGCAGCAAGAAGTAAAGTCGGATTCGTCGTCGCATCCTTGAAATTCAAGGTAGAATCAGAGAAATGAAATATACATCATGACCTTTCGTTACCTGTGGTTTGTACACGTCGATAGCTATTCCGTCCACTGTGAGTACCTTGACTTGAATAGGGGACATCGGAACTCACATTCAAAATCACCACTGTCAGAAACGACAGTGGTTCCAGTCTGCTTGAGATAATCGAGTGAGGTGACCATGGTTGTGCTGACGATAAAAACTAGGTGCGGATAATGACATCATCTCGTAGTATGTAAGTGTGGCAACCGTCTGCAAGTCACGTCCACTGGTAGGAAATAAAATTTCGATCTTCCCTATGAAGCAACATTCAACTACCACAACTAGTTTTTATGTGCATCCCACATCATGAAACTTGGTCGTTATACTTTCAATAGAACCGAGGGATGATGAAAAATCGATTTCCATGAGTGAGTAATTTGACATCTTAGTACTGAATAGAATCGGAAGCAAACCGCACCTGGCATAAATAGTGTTCGCGTTCTTCGTCGTATTGATAATATTTCTGGCCCCAGTAAAACATTAACATTATGTGCTCTTCATCAATCCCGGAGTCGAGAACATCGATGAGCCGAATTTAGAAATCAGCGTGGGAAGTGGTGCTATTCCACGTCAATGAAGTGCAACGAGGTCAACAAAAGCATCGGGTCATGTTGAATTTACTGGAACAGTCGTTATAGGGCTGGAACTGCATAACGGTCGGCGATACGACGTGCAGCACGGACACGCAAACCAAGTATAAAAAAAGCGGCGATCGATGCCGTTGTCCCGGTTTGCTGCTCCGCAAATGTCATGTGTAGCAGTCAATTGTCGGTGACGAGAAAGCAAGCATTGAGTTATAAAACCAACAAGGCAGTGTAGAGCTAATCTCGGTAGTGTGAGTTTGGGCTTTTAGGTCTTTGAATTGTTCGTATCATGTAGAATACTTGGAGGAATGCGCTCAGTCCGGCTGTCAAGATACTACTGATCAAATGCTTTGGTGCCACAGCAAGGCGAACAGGGTGAGATGTAGGATGCACAGGAAGGCATGGAGTGAATAACGCCATCGGGGCAACCTGCTTCCGCGTGCGCGGGCAATGGGAAACTTGAGATTTTGAGCGCTGGAGGTGTCTTCGCACTCTGAGAATGCTCGACTGCTGAGGAAAGTAGTCGTGAGCAACTCTGGATCGTAGCGCCATTTTATGCGTCTCTAATGTGATTTAGAACCACTAGTAACATACATTAGGAATACCGTAGCACATGGAGAGCAGCGGCATCGACTCATTGCATGGTGTTCGTGATGGTAATCGGCAACTGCATATATATGGGGCTGTTGAGGCCGAGGACACCGCGTCAATCTTCGAGAGTACGTTCTTGGCCTCTCTGAGGCTCTGGCCGAGTTCCCAAATTTTTTTTTTAGACGACTCGGACCACACAATTCGAAGCAACTTCTGTAGATCGCCGGTCAACAAATGATGCCCATCGGTAGCTGCGTTCCATCACGGGATCTGAAAACAGTACCAATGTTTTACACGAACCAACGAGCCTGACGAGGATCATCAAAACCATGGCAGACGTGAAATATTTGCCCCGACGATACTGGCACGCGTGGATTGCCGCCAGCCGAAGTCTTTACGAGACAACGTGGATTTCACGACGTACGGGGGTATTCGCGAACCATGATATCGCGGTGCCTTGGATCAAGTCGAGAAGATGTGACCGTTCATCTCCCAAGCATAACTTACAGTAAGTTCTTGTCCGAACTCGATGAGCCACTTGAAGGATTCCGGAGATTGCGATGACGCGATCCTCGGGAGAGGGAAATGTCAGAGGGCGACGAGGCTCGGCCGTCTACGTGGTCGTCCCATGCCTTGTTTCTTTTGTTTCTCCCCAAGCTCAGAGTGTCCGAGGTATCTGTGTGCGTGTGGTGCATGCGTGACATGGCGATCGTGAATATGATTCATTCCCATTCCAAAGAAATCAGATGGTCGTAATGATGTGCCAAATTGAACGTGAAGACATTTGACGCTAATAGTACAAGACAGCAAAACGCGCAAGGTATATACGCCCGTGCGATCCTCCATACCACCCCTTTCTTCAATTCCCACCGAGTCCCTTGATAAACTCGAGCGCTAACCGCGAACTAAAACGATCCCCATGGTCAACCGCCCGCGATACCAAACACTCAAACACACCCGAAATACGCACCTGTCCGCGGGCTTGACCGGAATCTTCTTGTCCACCATCCGCCCGCCCTTTTCAAACACGAAATGACTCCGCTTGGTCTTGTTCCCGTCGGCAGCGCCAAGCGCGGTGATGAGCGTGCGCTGTGGATCCGAGAGGAGCGAGTATGGGAGTTGTTTCTGCAACCAGCGGACGGTTCCGTCGGTCACGTCACGTCACGAAGGACATGGGACGCACCTTGGTCTGCCACTTGGTCTGCGCGGTGGGCGAGTCGGCGCTCAGACAATACACGTCGTACGCCAGCGCCCCAAACTCCTGCCACACGTCCCTATATGCACACGCTTGAGTCGTGCACCCGGCTGAAATTGACCACAGTCAGTCTCTAAGAGACAAAGGAAAAGAAGGCGCGACGCACGCGTATCGGCCTTGGGCACCAAAAAGAGGACGACGCCTCTGTCGGCAGCGATACCTCCTGTATCCACGTCCTCGCCCTTTTCGTTCTTGAGTAGGACAGAGGGGAGAACATCCCCAACGTCGATGGCGGTAGGGGCTGGAGCAGGAGCGGGAGCGGACGAGGACGCGGCCGCTCCCGCCAATACCTCCATCACCACCTCCGCCGCGGCCACATCTGCGTTCGCACCCTCGCCCGCCAATTCGTCCACCCCATCTTCTTCTTCCGCAGGTAACTTGACCTAGCCACCCCCCATTCAGCCGTGGGCATCGAGCCAGCCGCTTCGAGACACACCTTTTTCGCGTCCTGAGTCTCGCCTGTCTCCGCAGCTGCTCGTTTCTTCGCCTTGACTGGCTTATCGGCCGCCTGAGCCTTTCGCCGCCTCGACGGGGCCTGATCTGACTTTGCCTGTGCAGATATCCGACTCGATCGACGCGGTGCGTCCGTCATCGTGTGGTACGATATAGTAAAAGAAAGAAGGAAAGAAAAAAAAAAAAAGAGTGGGGTCCGTGCGCAGTGAGAAAAAGAAACTCCGAGTCTAAAACCCCTCGCGACGTCCGCACTCCATCATCGACACAGCCACATGTCCATATCCTTATCAGGGGGGGTATACCTAAGTACTCGGACTCCGCAGGAGGGGAAAGGTGCGTCCGCTGCCGTTTCCTCGGGGTGAGGTCGGCGAAGGCAAAGGTGATCCTGGTCCTGGCCCTGGTGCGTCCGTCCCACTGCCGCGACGCGACACGAACGCGCGCAAAGGCGATGTCGGCGGGGCCATCGTCGAGGGCGACAATGGCGGTTCGTCGTACGAGATGGTCTGTACGCTCGTCTCGACGCCAAAGTCGTCGATGATTCCACGCGGCGGTGGGCGTTCAACCATGGCTTCGAGGAGCTGTCGACGACGGGTGAGTGGGAGGTGAAAGGTAGATGATCAACGGGCGAACGAACCTCGCGACGCAAATCCTCGCCGGCATATTCGCCCTCCATCTCCTCTGGACCCAACAAAACAGCGCCCTTGCGGAAAATCTCGCCTTCTTCCTCCACCCAGCTCTTGGATCTGTTCCCATATGTGGTCAACTGCGCACGAGAGAAAAGAAAAAGGTCACGGACACGCACCTGTCGGTCGGCGACGTCACCTGCAAGTCTTGCTCTACCTCGAGATACCTTTGCTCGTCATTCTCGTCTTCGTCCTCGTCCTCGGTAATCATAAACGTCGGACTGAGCACTTTTTCGGGTTCCTCGGGCTCAGGCTCAGCGCGTCCCTTGCCCTTGTCCACGCGTGGCGTCGGGGGGCCAATGTCGCCGGCACCCACCAACCCATCAACCTTGATGCCCAATCCCTGAATCCGCGTCTTCCTGGCCCTCGCCGCCAACTCGTCGATCCCCGCATTCAGTCGATCACACAACCTAAGCATCTTCTCCAACCCGTCCTCGTCCGATCCCGTCTGAATCTGCACCGTCAACGCCTCGACCGTCTCCCGCGCTCTCGCCATCCATGCGTCCGCAGCTGCCCCATCCAACGACGATATTTCGCCCAACATCGTCTCGGCCCTCGATACCACGTCCGTCTGCGCCCGTGAGCCCAATCCAACGACGACAACGACGTGACATACGCACCTTGTTACCGTCCTCCATCCGTATCGACCGCGCCAGTTCGCTCTCCTCGATCAACCCCCACACACCCTTGCCCGTCCCCGCCCCCGTCGTCGCCGTGCTCGCCGCCTCCTCTCTCACCGCCCTCTCGGCTTCCTCCGTATTCCTCACGCACGTGTTCAAGATCTCTCTGCATATCCTCGCAAACGCTTCATTGTCGGGCGGAATGTTCAGGTCCAGACACCGCATGACGTGATTGGCCTTGAGCCCTTTGCTGAGCGCCATGACACCCGCTAGATCGATCTGGTTCACCGTCAGGTCGAGGTGCAGCAACGATGCGGATTCGGGGAGGAACTCGGCGAGAGCGATGGCGCCCGCCGACGTGAGCTGCGTCGAGGATAAAAAGAGGCGTTTAAGCGCAGTGTTGAGCGTGAATGCCGTTCGCAGGGATTGGATCTGTTCGGGGGGGTGAGAAAGGAAAGAGAAGAGAAGAGAAGATAGCCTAGGGCACGTACGCCTTCGAGACCAGGACCCGAACACGGGTTTCGACTCAGATCGAGCGTTTCCAAGCATAGATTATATTTCTAACCTCGCGCGTGAGCCTAGAATTCCAGAAAAAAAGAAAAAGAGAAGGGAGGGTCCGTACGAGAGCTTCGGCGATGGCCATCAAACACTGCACATCGAGCTTGTTTTCGCTTAGATTGAGCACCTTGAGCGTTCGATTGCGTTTCAACACTTGGGCGAGGTACGTCACCCCGGTCTATCGCGCGTTTCGTCAGCACTGCCCACTGTCACCCGCCGACCGACCAGAGACGTACCCGGAGATCGTTGCCTCGGAGATCGAGCGTTCGCAGGGCCCCGAGACGCGGCAACGTATCCAACGCCCGCACCTTGTCCAACAATGCCGCGCTCGGACCGTCGTCGAGCCGTCCCTGCGGTACGACCTCGGGTTTGGGCGCCGACGCGGCGGGAACGGGGACCGAGTGGCGCGTCGTCACGCCCCCGTACGAATTGGACGTGATGATCGGTACGGGCTGACCCGTCGCCGAGAGCGGGTTCCCCGCAGCGGCAGGAGCGCGTTTCGAGCGGGGAATATACGGCGTATAGGTCGTTTGTGGGCCGAGCGCGGCGGGGTGGCGCGGGGGAGGGGGTATGGGCCCCGTGCGCGTCGGCGGGGGGAGGAACGTTGCCCCTGGGAGGGGCGAGGCGGGGGGCGAGGCGAAGAGGGAGGAGGCGGCGGGGGGATTGGGGCTGCCTGGGGTCGGTGGCACGACGTCGGGGTAGTCGCGGATCATGAGTGCGAGTGCGACGGCGCCGCCGCCCGTCGCTGTTATCTTGTTGTGTCGGAGCGAGATGTTGCGAAGCGAGGACGTGCGGACGACCCGGGCTGGTAGCACGTTGGCACGTGTCACAAAGGGGAGAAGGGAAACTCACCGAGGGCCTCGAGGGCGTTGGCACGAAGAGAACAGTCGTCGAGGCGGAGGGAGACGAGTCCGGGGTCGGGGGCAGCGGCGAGACAGACGACGATGTAGTCGATCGCCTTTTTATCCATCACCGTCGACGAGAGATCGAGAAACTGGAGACGCTTGGCCTGCGAGGCGTATGCCCCGACGAGCTTGAACGCAGGGGCCTTGAGACGGCGGTTCGACGCGACAGAGAGGTACTCGAGCGTGCCCGGGATCAGGAGCGCGTGCAGTATCGGTTTCAGTTTCTGTCACCGGGTGAGCGGGGAGAACAAGAGCAGGGGAGGGAGACGCACGGATTCGTCCAAGTCGCACTCTCTGAGAGTGAGCTTTCGAAGTCCCCATTCGATGTTGAACACGTCGGACAAGATGGCCGCACCGCCCGGCGTGAGCTGCACCCCCGACAAATCGACCGAGCGCGGTTTCGTCGCCGCTGCCCGCTGTCTCCACGTCGTCAGCTCACCCCCCCACGCACGGAGGGAGAGACACACCTTGAACGCAGCCGACACGGCCGGATCTGGTTCCTCTTCTCTCGACTGACAGCACTCGCGGTAAAACGACTCAACCTTGTCCATGCCCCACCACGGCTCTGCCTCCCCCGCAGGCCCGATCGAGTTGCCCCGCACGACCCGACGCCGTCTCTCCGACTCCTTGTCCTCGATCGCCCGTTTTTCTTCTTTGAGTGCAGGGGTTGAGGGTGGTGTCAACGTCGAGATGGGGTATATCGTCGCGAGATGAGGGAGGATAAAGTGCGCGCGTTTGAGTGCTGTCGCTGCAGTGTTATTGGCAGCGGACGTGCTGGCGTCCGAGGACGGCGACGAGGGCTGGGTGGGCAAGAACCCTTTGATGCGATTGAGGATCCCAGTTTGCGTCGGTGGGGGCCGTTTGAGGATGGATTTTCCCGGTATCGGGATCGTCACGGCCGAGGACGAGGGCGAGCAGGACGTGGTCATGGTCAAGTCCCGACTTCATTTCGGCAACACCACTTTTTACCACGTAACCATTCACTCGGCCTAGTATGTAGCTTTGACATTCTTTTTTCACTCCTGACAAGATGCGAGTGCGACCACGACTCTTTGTTGGTGGCAGTAGCTGAACTGCGCTAAACGAGTACTTATAGTCTACCAGGCTGTTGGAGAACGGCCTGTAAGACCTACGGTACATTATATTAAATTTCCTTTTTGGGCGCGGTAACACGCGCACAACACGCGTTCCCCCTGCAGTCTTGACTTACACACCACATACTTATGGTTCACCTGTACATAGTCTTAGACGTACTTCACAGTCGCGCCCAATACTACCGACACTCGATTCTCACACTCCTCCACAAGATCAGCTACCAACCACACTGCAGCTCACCACTTCTCGACGGCAATTCGAGTTGTCCTTGCAAGATTTGTACGCAACCAATCTAAGAGAGGGTTTTGGGTACTCTTTGCGTACCCCCGAGCCATGTAACCCGTACACAGAGTTGTACAAGGAGGGGCTACGGATCGGAGATGTTGGCTACGTGGACGAGTATGGTCAATTTGTTGACCTTTTCAACATCTGCTCTCCCTCTCCAAGAAACGTCCCTTTTTACGATCCAGTCACGATACGGCAGTATTACAATATGGCTGCGCTACCTTGCGGATACATATTCAGGACCGGTGTTGATCGAGTTCTCAGTGACTCGAGGTACATCCATTAGGACTCTGTAAGCTCGTCGAGAATCTGACTCGTGTCCAAAGATCTACGTACGAATTCGTTGCGACGTCGGAGGCAGGGGCCATCCTTATCTTACCTGATGGTGCTAGTCTCTATGAGATTCAGCACAAATCAGGAATGGAAGCGTTCCGGGAGGTTGCTTCCAGACACGCGGCGGCATGGTGCGAAGTCGCCGGGCGGGACTCGCTCTGCCTTATAACTTGCGTGTACAAAACGAGGACGTGGGCGCTAGGATCGTTCGACAAGGGCTCTGTTGGTGGAAACATTCTATTGATGGACCGACAAGTTATAAATGCCAAGCTACATTTAATATGGACTGGCGATCTAGTCTGCAGGGTAATCATTATGAAAACCAAACCGTTCTCATCAGAGGTTTCAAGATAACTGTGAAAAATCTGTTAGGAGTTGCCATACCACTAATATCATCATTACAAAATACCTCTCCTTCACTCTCTGAAAGTCTATTTTCCAAGTTTCCAAGTGCTTTTCAAGCTGTTCGTGAGTTAATCAATCGCATCAGAGATCGGTTCATTCATGCAGCCGTAGCGCATGATTCACAGTTTGCTACGAGTGCGCAAATCGTTATCACACGTATGTGTATTTGTAAGCGATCTCGCAGAAGATTAACAGCAATGTATACGCAGGCATTCATATTGAAAATATTACCATCGGTCTTGGGCGTATACCCGTCAAATTCTACCTTCTTCTTCGCTTCGATGGTGCTTTACCCATACAAACTAAAATGAAGGGCTTGCCACTCTATGACCCCGTTATTCAATGGGAGGATCCGATTCTACTGTACCGTATCCTCGTGTTTATCCTGGATTGCTTTTATATCTAACGACACCGTAGGTGGTCGAATGTGTCTGAATCAATCCGATTGACGGTTTATGAAACTTTCGAAAATACCCCGATCTTGGGGAAAGGGGAGCCACTCTACGAGCTGAAAATAAGTATTGGAGATCTGGGCAATCTAACTGAACGTCGGTATCAGAATTTCGTGTATTTGTGTGAAAGTACTCAAGTATGTTGTAGCGAACATGTTCATATTGTCTGAGAACGAGGGGGTACCCACGCCTTGTACACTCTTCATCACTGCATGTACGTGTCATTGGCTGGGTCGAGATAATTATGATGTAAGTGAACCGCTGTTAGCTAGCGTTATTCTTAAAAGTGTCATTCCTGTAGGTATTTTCGGAGGACCTTTCTGAGCTTGCGGTTGTGACGGACGAAGGGCACGCTGCTCTCTGTCGGTATCACAGAAACCACAGAAATGAAGACCTTGAACCTTCAATCGCACGTTTCGAGCGTGCGTTAGATATCTGCGGCGTCGGGCACCTGTTTCGCGCACCCGCACTAGTCAACCTCGCCACGGCGATAGTTGCGCACGGTCGAATGGATTTCATTGATTCGGCCATCTCATATTATTGGGAAGCACTCGAGTTGCGCCCTGGTGATCATCCGGATCGACCTGCGACACTGTTGCAGCTATCTCAGGCGCTTTTATTGCACTACAGTGCAACAGGATATGATGAAGAAGAACTGTTGGAGCACACCAATGAGATTATTAGATTATGTCCGGAGCTCAGTCACGAACGTCGTGCGGCCGACCTGATCCTTCAGACGTATGAACGCGTCAATCTCAAAAATTCGAAAGACTTGTCCGTACTAAACGGGTTGATCTTGAAGTTGGAGGCCGCTACACAAGAGCCTCCAGAAATCTATTTCGACAAGCCTGTTAGATTCAACAACCTTGGCCTTGCGCTAGCTAGGCGTTTCCAGCTGTATCGCGACCGACATGACCTTGAGCAAGCTATTTCAATACAGGCAAAGGCTGTTGACCTTACTCCCCATGGTCACCCAATCAGGCCTAACCTTCTGAACGATCTCGGAAACTTCTTCCTTGCCCGCTTTGAACTCCTCGGAGATCATAGTGACCTCGAGCAAGCGCTTTTAAGGCGAAAAGATGCATCTATCCAGGTTGGTCAACGTATCCGTCTGGAACTGTTTCCGCTAGATTTTCGAGCTCGTTGCGTCGAGAAGCTGGAGATTATGGGAGATACTGCAATGGACTCCAATGAGTACAGTGTTGCCATTCAGCATACTCCGATGCATTGGCGCTGGATCCAACCAATCAATGTAATATTTTGCTTAAGCGAAGTAAAACAAAGTATTCCATTGGTTCGTGGGAGGAGGCACTCATTGACATCAATAAGGTATGGGATGTATTTTGTGTCACGCCGAAAAAACCCTCAGTAGTACATGCCGTTCAGGTTATCGAGCTTGATCCGTCTTCGCCACGCGGCTACGGAGTAAAACATGTGATACTACACGGCGCTCAACGTTATGATGAAGCCATAGAAGCATTCGAGCGTATGATCCAGATGCTAGAGAAATCAACCGATCCTGCTACTCGAGGTAAATACTTGCCAATGATCGCACGACTGCTTGCTTGACCTCTCACAGAGTTGCGTAAGCAGTATACGACCCCATCGGAGACGAAGAAAGCGATTCGCGACTTCGTTAAGCAGAATCATCGGGATGCCCCGCTGGTCCTCATCAACACAAAGACCGGTCTTCTTCGTAATGCACAGGAACGCACGAGGGATTTTGAAGATGATTTAGCATTCAAGCGACTGGTTTCGTCTATAATAAAACTCGACACCTCGCGTGTCAAGCAGACAATAGAAGAATACTTCCGATATGCAACGTTCTCCCATACATGGGAAGGAGTCGAACTGTCATTACGTGAGGTCGCCCACTACTCGATTCATAGCCTAGAAAAATCGCCAACAGTCCTCAAGCTGGTGATGTTTTGCTCAAAGGCGCAGGAAGCCGGACTGCTCTGGGCATGGTCCGATACCTGTTGTATAAATAAAGAAGACACTGTGGTGCTTCAGGAATCGTTGATCTCCATGTTTAAGTGGTATCACGGATCATCTCTCACGATCGTTCACCTCAAGGACGTCTGGCCAAACACTCTCATAACGTGTCTCTGGAACACCCGTGCATGGACCCTACAGGAGTTCTTTGCATCGAAGGTCATCCGTTTTTACACTGAAGACTGGCAACTCTATCTTCCGCACGTGAACGTGCAAAATCACAAGGATTCGCCGGAGATCATGGAAGAGATGGCAAAGGCGACCGGTGTTGATGCGCAGGTGCTACTGTCTCTTCGCCCAGGATCAGAAGATGTACGGCGAAAGCTCTGCCTTGCCGCTTCGCGTGTTGCTACGAAAAGCGAGGATATAGCCTACTCGCTTTTTGGTATATTCGGGGTCTCAACTTATGTCGCGTATGGTGAAGGTCGAGAATATGCTTTAGGCCGACTCTTACAAGAGGTCTTGACTCGCTCAGGAGACATCTCTATTCTGGCCTGGACTGGAAAGACATCTACGTTTAACAGTGGTCTTCCAGCGGATATTTCCGTGTACCGCGAATCAGCCTCACCCGTCATTCCGCCGCCAATTGATGAGGGAAGAATTTCTACGTCAGTCTCACAGCTACGTCTATCTGTTGATCTCAACTCGGCTGTGAACCTGTATGGCCGAGTCCTATCTCTTCAAAGGCCCCTTCTCGCCAGCCAACGCTTAACCTTATCTTGCATCCTTTTTCCATTAAAAAGTCTACATGTTTCGGTTGATCTTGATGGCCAGCAAATTTATCACGCCTCTGCTTATAAACTTAGGAAGATTACTATCAAGACGCCACAAAAGTTGGCTGCCCATCACGATCTGGTACTTGCGCATCCATGGTTAAAATGTCTTCTTGATCCTGTCCGCCGCTTCGAAGACCTAGACTTGGATACGGACGATACCGAGTCACTTACACAACTCGATGCAACTGGAAGGGTTGAGCATGATCCCAGTGATTTACACCGTCTATCATCATCGTGTACCACATCCCCCACGTATGAACCCTGCCAGCCGCAATTAGACAAGGAAACCAGAGCGCTACGGTTGTTTACGCGTCTCAAACAGCCATTCGGTGCCTTGTTGCTAGAGTCTCAATCTCATGATGAATACAAGCGTGTCGCATGCGATAATCCCATCATCGTACAAATAGCTACAAATGCCACGCCGTCCCAACTCGAACCAATGCTACAAAAAATTGATATTTTGTAGGCTTAATAGCCCCTCAAGTCCATATATGTCTTTGCTATCTACGGGTGTTCTGTCATTTTGTTGTTGTTGTACTCTGTATTATGATAATCTTTGTCTTCGCCACGTGTCTTTACCTGGTCCATATATACTATCTTCCACTTCCCTTTTCCAATCTTCGTCGGATAGACTGCCTTACTTGTGGATGTCGAAACGGATCAATGATCTTCTGTAAGAGCTAGATTCCCTTTGTCGGAAAAGTAGTGCAAGTACTTCAATTATTTACTGCTAAGTCCAGATAGGGTCCATATCACATGAGGAAACACGGTCCGAAACCAACCCGAGATCACTGTCGAGACAACCCCAGGGTGGGCTCCGAAATCCGCCTCTACATGTGCTACACGGCATGTCAGGTGATCCTACTCTCTGCAGGAACGTTTTTTGTGGTTCACGGGGAGTGGTTAGTGCGATCACCGATGAATGACAAGCTTGCGCCTGAGTCGGACAGGGTTATAAACAGCGATTCATTTTGAGCGGCACGAAGCCGGATGTTAAACGGCTTCGAAATGGCGGCGCATCCATCTCAAATTTTCTTTCTTTCATACGTGTTTGAGTATAGCAACTCCCACTTACGTCGCGCTTCGTAGAAGCCGGCGAGGTTTCACTTCAATGGTGGGATTTTGACAGCCGGTGGTGAACATCGCACGGATTCTTCTCCCTATATGAGCATCCAGTTTCTTAGTAAACAATCATCTTTTGGACAGCAGCGATCACCGCACGAGCGCATCAATTTGTAATCGTCACTAGCATCAACAGGCTGTCTAGGCGCCCAACTTGCTCGTCTCGATCGATACTCTTGTCGTCCATGAGCGTTTCGTCCTAAATACCGCAAACCGTCAAGTTATTCACATGTCAAAAGTCACTAGCCTTGGTGGTAATGAACCACCGCACGTCATAGAATAACAGAGACGCTTCTTGCGAGCGCTCATCGTCAGGCTGTCCTACCGCGTAAAAATAACCTTGAACTTGAGTTACGAGACAACTCAAGATCTTGAAAAAGCTCCCTGAGAGGCACATGAAACCTGTCTGCTTACTATTTGGCATTCAGTAACGGACCGCATATAGGAACGATATATTCATAGTCTGTATTTTGTCAGGCTGTCCTACCGAGTAATATGTAAGTCGCAAGCTCTTCCGGAGACTTCAAGAAGGGGATAAACTATGCTCCTTCCGCCCATCGAGTACTACTTGTGCACTCACCGAGAAGTGTTGATATGTAGTCGCTGAAAATTTGTTGTTATAAAACGAACACGTTTTCCTGGGCGGACCACGTAAGAATATATCGGGACTCGAGTCGGACAACTCTAGATCCTGATTAGGCCCCCTGTGAGGCACGCGGGCTCAGATATCGACAGGCTTGGAGAGAGTTCGATTCCCGAATCTCTGCATCTCTTCGGCATGACTGGTGGTGAACCGAAATGGCAATTCTTTGTCATTATCGATTACGCGCACAACCCCCGGCATTAAAAACTCTACTTGGTTCAAAATACGCTCTTTCTCCCATTCGGCGTTCATTACCCCCGTTGGTTCCTGGAAGACCATACGATATCTCGCCAAATTTATCCTTTTCTTTTTTTTCCCTCCAACTTCGAGGTCGTCATGAAAACCAGCAAATGAATTTTGACTATCCGCGTAAGCGACTGGTCTGGGCTGAGCACGATGCTCGCGTCGTGGCAAGTGGGCACTGGAAGATCCGATTGATGCTCTTATTTCGGGCGGTGCAGCTAGCGCATGGATCCCCCACGTGCATTATTACCCCACTGGTGCGATTGGAACGGCGAATCTGGTCATCACGAATCCGTACAGTAAATGGAAGGAGGTGATGCCTGGGGCGTCTCCATTGGCGAGTACAAACGCATGACCAACGTGAGTTCATTTATGGCTTCTGGGCTACCAAGCTCCACAGCGTCAGCTGATACGCACCTTCGGACGCAGTGTGATATGTTATAACTCCTCCCCTCTATCTACTCGCCGGCGCTGCCAGGGCACTTCGGCATCAAAACTGTGCCGTATATATACACTGCTGCTCTGTTCCCCCCACCTTGCGCTTCAAAGCCCTTCCGCAGCCATCATGTCTGGGAACAGCACTCAGACCGTTTATCCCAACTCGCTGTTCGACCAGTACACTATTGCATTTGAGGGCAGCTCGGTGGCGTGCATCCTCTATGGTGAGCATATCCGAATAAGTAACCCTCGTCCAGTCCCGCTCAACTCTCGCAGGCGTCTATCTCGTCATCGCAGGGTCGAATTTGGCCCTTCTTCGAAAGAAGAGATACAATGTTCTCCTGTCCTTTACCGTCCTCCAGTTCGTGTTCACCACACTCTATTTCGCTGTCCAGCTGTATGCTGGACCCGCACAAATCTTGTCGATATTCAACATCGTCGGCTCATACGGCATTGATGCACTTTCACCCTGGCCGTCAGTCATTGTCGACACTATGTTTGTTCTCAATACTTGGACGTCCGACGCCTTTCTGGTGCGTGACCCACATGCTACTGCGATACCTCGGCTGAACCGAGGAACAGATCTACCGATGCTATATCATCTGCATGGGTAACAAATACGCTCTCGCCGTACCTACCCTCCTCTACATTGGCACTGTCGGCGGCTCCCTCGCCTGGCTCATCGTTTCATCCGTCCCCGGCGCCGTCTATAGCACCCAAGCGGTCCAAATCGCCGGCATATGTTACTGGTCGCTCACCGCAGTGACCAACCTTTTCGCATCCTGCCTCATATCCGCACGTTTGTGGATGCACCGACAGGCCCTCGCTGCGGCTGTCGGTCCGCAGCAGGGTGCATTCTACCTCGGCTATATGGCCATGACTCTGGAGAGCGCCATGCTGTACACCGTCTTCACAATCATTGCCCTCATCGTCTTTGTGCTCAACAGCCCACTCGAAAATGTGTTCTTCCCCGTGCTGGGGACGGTACAGGTGATTGCACCATCGTTGATTATTTATCGCATTGCGAGGGGGATTTCGTTTGAGACGGACGAACGGGGGACAGCTGTGACTGCCAGCTTGAAGTTTGCCTCGTCAATGGGGCCACACGGGATGCTGCGGCCCGTGGTGCATCCCGATTTGTCGGAGGTGTCGGGTACGATGCATGCCACGTCGGGCGAGAGCAAAAAGGACCGCAGTTCGGGTTCGTTTATCGATGAGATCAAGGAACAGGTGTGACCCGCATTCTTCGAAAAAATCTTTTTTTTTTTTTTCCTTCTTCCATTGGACTCAAGCTATCAAAAGACGACGCTCGTTCCTGGTTTTATTACTGATACCAAAAGATTGGAAGAAGATATCCCTGGTAGAATATGCCTGTACACGATGTACGATATCGCTCGTTTGTCACGACGGATGTTTCCCGATACGCAGACGCCTGGATCGATTTGGGAGCAAGTCCTTAGGAAAGCACCGACATAATGGTGGAACCACTGTGACTTTGTCAGGATAAATCGCCGCGATTGAATGCCTCCCGCGGATCTGATGGACGACTGTGCAAGGCACCAGGATCGAATTTCTGATGTACGTAGGTCGATCAGTGCATCCACCCACGCTAGTTTCGGGCCATTGATATGAAGAGGCATTTACGATGGCGGAATCAAATAACGTCTGTGTGGTTTGACGGCACATAGCCGATGCTTCATCCCTGCCAATCAAGTAACGGAGGTACCAGGACACATCCGTACCTTTAGATGATGGATCTTTCCTATAAAAAAAAAAAGAACATAAACGCACCTTGCCGAATCTGCGAAACTCGGTGACGAACTGTGTAATTAAAGGTACCAGGTTCAATTCAAATTTCTTTTCTTCTTTATGATCAGGCATATTACTTGTTAGCTCGGGGAATGAGCGGAGGATTGATGGATCCATCAAGAGGTTGACACTCGTCCAGGGATGAAGAACCTGTTTCAAATGTATTGTAGTGGGATGGACATCGGAAACTAGTGAAGGCGGAGTTTTCGGCAGTAGCCGTGTTGATTTACTTTTTTGGGTTCGAGTTGAGTTTGAACTCTCTTAGGGTGATCACCGCGGCTGGCCTTTGAAATTCTGCGACGCGCCCATCATTGAACACAGCGCGTCTTCTCGGACACCGAACAACAATCGTGGAACCCGAGCCACGCTGTCGTCTTCTCTCCGTTGATCCTATCACGCATCTTTCACAGGTTTGGTGTACTGCCTGCTAAAGCTACATATCCGTCAGAAACCTGTTCGGTCGGCTGAGCTGACGTAGTCCCTCTCTGTCCTTTCGCCAGTCAGGCTAGAATGCAACCGTGTTTCTGCAGCGACAGGGCATGTGTACATCTTGCATCCTCGCTGACGACTATCCATGGTACCTTTTTTATTTGGCCATGACGATGGTGATGGAGCACTCATCACGGCGTTTAAGATCGTCGTCCCGTTGTACTGTAAGTGTGCCTCGCCGTCGTCTGGCGATTCGACGACTTCGCTTCCCTGAGACTTGCGCGGATTGTCGTTTGACGAGGCCGATTTCCCTCTCTACATGGTGCGAAATTGGTTGGCAAGTTCAAACATCGTCACTAACCATAGGGTGTTCTTGCATCTCTGTACGAGCTGTATGGATCCTTCATGTCTTAGAGTCAGCATTCCGGGTAAAACCTCCAGTAGGGTTCTACTGAGTTGACGTTGATCTCGTTTACAGTACCAATTTGCCCAAACGCATTTGATTTCCTAAGCCTTATGACGGCGTATTACCCTTCGTGGCTAGCACTCTCAACATGCCCGTTGGTAGTTTTGGTAAATCCGAGGACCACCAACGGTCAACACCAATGGCCACAGATAATCGGTGTCGTATCTGACTCAAATTTAAATGCACTCGTATACCAATTGATTAGAGTGCGCTCTGCGAGTGACAGTGGATTTCCCTTGGCTTTTCCAGAACAACAGTGGCGTGGCTTTTGAATTTCGAGATTTATCAGGACACTGTAGTCCGCCTGCTACAACCAAAATATTTGTTCATCCTCCGTCCTCCCGCTGGCTGCTCACTCAATATATCATTTTGTTTGAGGGAAACACTGTAGCATGCATCGTCGTCAATGGTGAGTATTCAAATGTCCTAGTACCTTCTCACTAAATGCCTTCGGCGGGATCTATCTCGCTGCATCGCAGAAACGAATCTGTACTTACCTCAAAAAGATACAATCTCCTGTTTTTATATATCATATCACTGTGGCTTACCACTGTCCTGGACGCAACGATCATTGTAAATGCTTGGATTTCTGATGGATTTCTCGTGCGCCACCTCGTTTCTATACTCGCACGTTACTGAACAGAGGGTGGCTCCGTCAATGCCATGTCATTTGCATGGGTTACAAGTTACGTATCGGCCACTCTTGTATATCATATATTGCGCAGAGTTTATACATTACTAAGTGGTGTCAACTCAGCCCAGTTGGAGCACACGCTACTGTAGCAGCTCCGGCTTGCCTTTGACGGACTGCTCCTGCGAAGGGAAGGTGTGAACAAAGACACACGACCGAAAAGAAACGTTCTGAATCGCTTATTGGCGTTAATGCACGCGGCGTTTTCCACGGGCACCCGAGTGACGATGATCTGCAATCATGTCGTAGAAATAAATCACCTTGGAAAAATGGTTCCAAAGGCCTGTGTTAATGCTCACAGACGCGTTCATCTCGTCGTATCCGATGATGGCCATTACTTGTCCAGTTTCTGGATCACCTTGTCACAACTAATCACATCCTCGAACAACTCGGTTGAGTTTGCGGGAGCGTTATGACTTCGTCGAAGTCGGGACCGAAGATGTGTGAGTACTCGCTTGTGATACCGATCCTTGGCAAGGACAAGTATGTTCTCTACCTGCATTCCAAAGTTGGGACGACCCTTCATGCGACTCAGTGAAGTCTACGAAATTGAAAGCGTTATCGATCGCGAAACGACGGACTAGACCCTGAATTTATGTTCTACGTATACAGTGCATTTTTTTTGGGGAAAAAATCTGCGTACGAGATAGATATGATACCTGAAAAATTCACCGCCGACCAATGATCGGTATTGTTCTCTCATACTTTCCAGTTAGTGCTTTCACACTTGCCAACCCTTCGAGTCCGTATTGTTTTCTCATGCTTGCCAGTTGGTTCTCTCACACTTTCCATCCTTTCAGGGTCCTCATTATTTTTTCTTGCTTGCCCTTTGGTGGAATATAAGTAAGCACCATCTTACGGCCACACGTGTGAACTAATATTTCTCCTTTCCCCATGGAATCGCACTCACAGTCTGAACGGCTCCTAGGCATACAGGCGACTACAGAATTGTCGACCACTCTGCATGACTTTGATGATATTGCTGCTCAACGAATCAATCCTGCCATTATCCGTACAAGTGTCGGCAGACTGCTCCACTGGTGCTATTCACTTCACGCCCTCCTTTTCATCCTTCATCTTGCTCTCGTGGACATGCTGTTGAGACATCCAGAACATGGCATAATTCTCCCCTTTGATAACAGTGTCATCACTTTCGGATTGAGTGCCTTTCTAAAGGCATTCTATACAGTAAGTGGGCCAATATGCTATGTGAACATTCATTGAGCCATCATCACCTGGTCCAGATTTACATGGTTTTGCTTGTATACGTTACCCAGCACCTAGCATTCTCTGCTTTACTGTTGAAGCATCAGAAGCTCACTACCACTCATGATGTATCCTGAGCATGGAATGGAGTTGGGGCTGCTATTATCACACTATGGCAGCAAAGAAAATTGGCAGCATCCACATATGTGACAGCACTGGTTTTTGTGTACTTAACATGTATTTCCATCCTGGATGTCACATCACCAGCAATTATGCAGTTTCAACCTTACAATGCCTCGATCCAAACAACTATCACATGAAATTCAACATGGCCAGACTCAGCAGTCAACCTTACCATGCTTGGATGGAATGAGATAGCCCCACTGGCTGTTACGCTGAGGCTAGTAACTCAGCTAGTAACTGATGAAGTATACCTGGTGATATATGCTGATGCGTCGATGAGGTAATCCTAGGATGATTACAACGAGAACGGTCGTCTCCCAATAAAGGGTATCGACTCGTCTGTACGGTAGATCCTGTACCGTAGCGATGAAGATGATTAGTTGGTATCTCACTCCCCGAACAGTGAGAAAGCTTCTTAGCATGGTAGCTAAGAGTACCGGAATGGTGGCGATGGTCTCGCTCGTCCTGAGCAGCTTGCTGGTTACTAGGCTTGGATTGCATAGAACTAGCTAAGGTACAAGCATAGGAAATCTAAGTACTTATAGGTAGAGAAGACGTGCACAGACCAAGAGGAAAAAGGAAAGTATCTAGAATGTTCCGGAGGATTTGTACTATAAGAGGCAACCCTGGGCTCCGGTGCTTCAAGGTAAAATGGAAGAAAACGGGAACCGGGACAGATAGGAACAATAATCGGAAAGAGTAGGAATACATCGGAAAGAATAGGAAAAAGAACAGAAGTTCAATAAAACCATAACATTACCCCCTTCGTAGATATCAGCTCACTGAGCTGAGTTATTCTCACCACCTGAGGAGGTGTTTTCCTCGATAACCCAAGAAGGTTCTGGAGGATTAGAGGTACAGTGACTCCAAAAAGCGTTGCAATGTTTAACCCTGATGCAGTGCACAAAGTGCACTGCAAACACACTTAAGAATATCATCTGGCTTTGGTGGTATAAAAGATAGTACATACTCTTGGCTACAAATTTGCTCCCAGGATCATGTGATTTTGTTCAAGGGTTGTGAAGTTATAAAC
>JBBPMM010000387.1:4596-26838 GCA_038090335.1 Solioccasus polychromus
TGACCCACGAATGCTCACTCTGACAAACGAGGAGTGCATGGATACCGCGTATTCAAATATGGTTGGCCCTAGTAGTCCTGCTGAGCAGTGGGGAGACAACGGCGGGTGGAAATCAAGAATGGGAGTGCTGAAATCATGGCTAGGAACTGGAAAGAGGAGTGATCTCCGGGCGCATCAGCGCGTCGAGGAAGATGGGGACGAGGATGCAACTGTGGGGAACCATGCTAACGAGAAACCGAATGCTCAGAAACTGCATGCAAGGAGCGAACATTCAGACGACTCTTCATATGAGGGCGACTCAGATGATCATGCGCGAACCGCTTGGATGATTTTCGGGGTCGGAGATCTAGAAGACGTGCAGAAGACCTGGATGTCGCCTTCGTCACAATCCCAGTCCCAGTTCCGAGGGGAGATGGTGGTAGCTGCTGGGATTCCTACTCCTATTTCTTCTCCTCTCCAGAGACGTTTCGGGGAGAACAGCGGGGGGAAGGAATGCGCGATCAAGGACGGGTTGCGGAGCAGTCTACTCTGTGTGACGCCAACGAATCCGCCCATTGGACGGGTGCTCACGGAGATCATCCCGCTCGCCGGTCCTGATCCTGATCCATGTCGAATAACATCGCTTTTGTCAGCTTGTACGTCGCCATTCGTGTCTTTCGGTAACATTCAGTTTCCTGGTCAAACGAGAGAGGATCGAACGGGCGAAACTGCCGCAGCAGGCTCGCAGCCCCTCGGTTGTCTTGAAAATGCTTCTCTCTCGGATTCGTCTCAGGAAGTCGTGGTATCTCATTCTCCGACCCAGTGTCATAGTCAGAGCCAGCAAACGCCGAGACGACACAGAAGGAAGTTGTCGATCTCCAAAAGCGTTGGTGACGTCCGCACAAGGGCGGATACGGAGAATATTGGCGAAGTATTGCCTGCAAAACGCCAGAGGGTCGTTCGAGAAGAAACAGAAGGGACGGTCATTAAGAAGGAGCTACCCAAGAGTCAACCGGTCGGGTCACAAAATCCAATGCCACGCGAACACGTCGGAGATTGTGAAAAACGTTCTCTAGGGCTCACTCGCATGCCCACTGTGCCTTGTGTTGTGAACGCGGACGATGAGCTAGTAGCCCTTGCGCCGACGTCCTCTGCTCTTGATGTTGAGGGGTTACCACCAAGATCCTTGGCGCCGGGCCTGAGTGGCGCGGCTACCATTTCGTTTCCCGTGCGGAAACGTCTGGAAGACGGTTTTTATCGCGAAAAGAAGTGTGGCATGGCGCCGGCATCGGCCTCGATCTCGATGATCTGGGAGCAAGTAAGCACATCTATGAGCCCACGGATGCGTGCGCAACATCTCGAGGGCTCTGGGAAAAGGCGAATCGCCGCAAAGTTGCGAATGGCGCGACCTGATCTCGCGCAAACTGCAATTCTGAGTCGCGGAGTCAAACGCGCAATGTCATCGATGTCCGCAGCCGATCCTCCTCTTGCGTCTATGCCGACATACACGGGCATGAGTGGAACGGGCATTACGGAGGAAGATACCAAATTAGACCTGGAAAAGAGCAGTCGGATGGTGAAGAGAGTGAGGCAAGCCCTCGAGCGGGGGGAGCGACCAGGTTCAGTGCTGCCTCGCCTAGGCTGTCTAGAACGATGGTCTTCTGAGTTGGCGTGCTCGTTGGGCGACGACTCTCAGCAGAAGTAATGGTGTATTCGTTTTCATATACTTATTCCATATTATAGAAGAGTAAAGCTTGTGGTACCCCCGAGCCAGGGTGAATTCTCTAAGCACACATTTCATTCATCTTCGCTTACTACATGGTACATCTTACGGCGTAATTCTCCCACTTTAGGGAATGCTGAGAATTTCGGCATATCTGACTAGTTGCCGGCCCGTTGAGGCTGTCCACCGGCAAGATTTGACAAGGACTCCTCTGGTGTGTCAAAGAGTTATGTCATCGAGGGAACTGAAACCTACCATACTCTATGATATTCCGTGCCTCACTAAAGGCCGTCCCTGGTCACCCAATACGATGAAGACAAGGTATTACAATAACAAGACCCCTCGCTAGTTAAAGTCGTCTTATCAATTCGTCCCACCTTCTAGGTACAGTTTCGGATACAAAAAACTACCGTTTACGACTGTCTGGGTCGAGTTACCTGGCATCGCAGGGCTCCTCCAGTCCAAAGGGATAACGAACTCGCCATATACCTTACCTGCGATCGAAGACCCAAATGCGGGGGGTAAGGTCATCGTGGATTCGCTCGCGATCGCGACATACCTGGACGAGGCGTACCCCAAGACTCCCAAAGTCTTGGGTCCCGAGGTGCGGGCGGCGCTGGACGAGGCTGGGAACGCATTCTCGTTTGGATCGGGTGAGAATCGAACTGATGACTTTGCCCCTCGCCTCGTATTCCTCGTACTGGCTGGCGCACGCCTCACTCCAGTTAGCAAGGACTACTATTACCGAACACGTGCTGTGCGCCCCGGAGAGCTGTGGGCGACGCTCGTCGACGACTGTTGTGCCCAGGGAGAAGCTCGTGCGGAGCGTGTGAGGAAGGGAATCGAGTCGATCAGGATAGTGTGGCACAAGATGGCACTATTGTACCACGAAAGCGACTCCAAGTACGTGTCGGAGAGCGGGACAACTAGCGGACCAGTGTTTGCGTTTGGGGATCAACCGTGCTTTTTTGATTTTGTGGTGGCGGGGAGGGTCAAATTCGCCATGGAAGCTATGGAACCGGCCGAGGCGAAACCCTTGGCTGACTTGGAGGGGGGAAGTCTGGCAAAGTTGGTCGAAGACCTGGAAAGGTATTGTGAAAACTGAACATGTTGTCAGTGGGTACCATCGCCACGACTCGAATCTAAACGTACGCTCGCAATGTGTTACGGGAATCAGTTCACATGAACTTCAGCAAGAAGTCTGGAAAATCAAAGTACCCCGCATTCAATGAGAGGCTTGAGCCTTACACATGTACACAGATCAAAGTGCATCCAATGACACGTGATGAAATGAGGAGTATCAAACACGAGCGATTACGAGGCTCCTTAATGACGACATTTGAAAGGAAACGGAAATCGCGCATTGATGGAATGACGGTTTGCGAATATTTGTGTGGTTAAATTTTTGTAAATAGCTCTAAAACATATGGTGCTTAGCTCCAGCTTCCGCGCGGAAATCGGTGACGATGTCCACCGTCGTCTGTTCTCGCTTCTCGGGTCCTTGTGTTGTCGCCAGCTACGTTTCCATGCATTGTTGGTATCACATTCGACGTCCTCACGTCGCGTCCCTGTCGTCCTGCGTCTTCCCTGTGTTACTGGCATCCGTCGTACTGCATATCATTGTATTCTCGTGTTCCCCTTGCAGCCACGTGCATTGTTTTCCTGTAGTCATCCCGCACCCGCCGTTTCGCAACCCCGGATCTTCGCATTTTCCCGACTCCCATTTTTTTCCCCGGTACGTATCATCTATTAGTTCGACTAACATCTGTTCTCATCTGCCTTGAAGTTAATTTGCTTTCATACGAATCGTGACACGATGCGAGGGAACCCTATCTACCTCTCATCTAATTATCCCATTCAAGTCTTGCGTATCACTTGCGGGAAACGGCCTGCAAGTGGCCTTAAGACATATTTAACCGGTTAACTTGAATGTGCAAGTATACGTGTAACGATACGAATCACCCGGATAATTGCGTTTAACTAAACTATCTGAGTAACCCCCCAAATCCTCTGAACTTCGCATCATATCCCTTGGCTTGGATCATAGGCCAATTCCGACCTTCAGTCACTCGCCAGTGGGTTTCTCGCTCATATTTTGAGGACGTTGGTGTTCGCGATATCCAACTCGGCGTTTACGAATGGGTGCCATACAGTATGGCAAAAACTCTTATTATGGATAAAAACCCCCATAGACCCATCCGTTCAGAGCAGAGTGCGTGCCTTCGGTGAGTACTTGGATTATCAATACTTGTAATACCTCTCTAGGTTCTCCACCAACCTCCCCAACTTCCCGCCGTGTAAGCTCGTCAGTGCTTCTATTTCAGCTGGTGTAAGTGCGTCCAGGGCGAACTTGATCCTCCCTGCAACAGCGAAATCAAGGAAGCAAGGTTCTCCCCCAAGCGCGAAGGACGCCCCACTCGGTTCAGAGCGGCCCACTTGCAGTCGGACACGATCATACATCTCGATCAACTTGCCTGCCACCTCACCGATCATCTCGATACCCTGTGTCACATACTCTGCGCGGGCTTCTCCACCTGCGGAACATGCATCGACTAGCGCCGTCCACTGCTCACCGAATCGCTTGGCCCGCGTTTGGTAGTAGTAGTATTTGCTGACCGAGTTGAGGCGTTCTCCTGCCAGGACGACGAACACAAGACGTGGGCCAAACACATCGTTCGGAGGAGGGCTTGACCCGAACGAGAACACGTCCCAAACTTTTTCCATCATCGCCCGTGCTGCAGGGTTGAGCACTTTGGGCGTCTCAGGGTAGGCTTCATCCAAGTACTCTGCGATCGCTAACGAGTCTACTACGAATTTGCCGCCTGCGTTGGGGTCTTCGATAGCAGGTAAGGTGAAGGGCGGGTTGGTGATGCCTTTGGATTGGATCAACCCTTGAATGTCTGGGAGCTCGATCCAGACTGTCGTGAATGATAGCTGTTTATATCCGAGGCAATATCTGGCAACGTAGTGATGATTTGTGAGAGGACGGCGACGGTTTCTATAGGCTATTGCATACCTCGTCTTCACGGTATTTGGGGACCACGGACGACCCGGGGTGGTGCACGGAATGTCATAGAGGATAATGGGTTTGAGTTCAGTCGTTGACATGATTCCAAGTTTTTTTCTCCGTGGGCCTTTCCCCCAGTGTTTAAATCTTCTGGGGGACACAGCCTAGATTAATGAACCTATAATTAAATTTCCCCATGCATCCCACATCACGTGAGTGTGACTTCCTGTGACACCAGTCACTGTACAATGATCGTAGCGACCAAGAAGACCGTTGGATTCGTGATTCATTACATGTTCGTATGTTAGCTTCCTCGAGGATGACATAAAATTAAGCTCGATTATTACGGTTCTTCGCCATCGTTCACTCGTCCTCGTATCCGGCCGTCTCTTTGGACTGTGTGAGCACATTGGATGTCTCGACGGAGAATGATGCTCGCAATATCGTGCACTCTTCATCCTCTTCGACAAATGCCTCACTGATATGCGCCAGGGTTGTAATCCGACAAGGGATGAGCAAAAAATGACTAAGAAGAGAGTTGGACGCGTTCATAGCTAAGACGTGCGAATGAAACTGACCGATCAAGGTCACTTTGAAAATTTGCTTCGAATGCGATATCATTTTCGTCGGCATCTTTAGCAGGATTGAAGTCGAACACCGCAAGCATCGTCACTAGAGCCATCTCCAAGGTGTCGACCTAATCAAGACATATCTTGAGATTAAATCGAAATGGAGGGCGAGTTGCTTGCCTGGACATAGTCTCCGTCCAAGGCCGAACGCGTAGTCGGGTGTGTCGTCAGTTAGCATTCCTTCAGCATTTAAAAATTGTTCTGGGTTGAGTTCTTTTCTGGATTGGCGTATCGAGTTTCGTCGCGAGATATTGCCATGAGTAAATATTAAGTGCTTCTGCAAAAGAAAATGAAAGTCTCGTTGCATACCAAGCATTTGAAAAGATAGTCGCTCCTGGCGAGCATATTTCATCACATGAATGCATAGCAGAAGCATCCAAAATACATTTGGGGATGTAAAACCATTGTACATGTCACTGCATGTCGTAGCATGTGGTGCACCTTCAGGGCAATCAGCAAGGTTATAATGAAAACGAAGTGAGCGCACGAAGAGGAGCAGGTGGCTGCCATCTTAATACTCCGCGCAAAATTGCGTCCACGTATGGCAAGGATGATCTGTCGTCGAACCGAGGCAATCTGTCAGTGCCCACAACTTCATCAATGTCCGCTTGTATGCGTTTCTAGATGTGAGGGTTGGTAACAATTACGAGGGTGAGTTCTAGCAATACTGACTAGCCTCTATGTTGTTCATGCGAATGATATGATCTGAAACCATAGAGGGATTACGGACGACTAAGGCGCTTTAATTACAATAAGTGCGCAAACAATGTGAGGCCAGATGTAAAACAAGAACAAATGACATTCCTTCGATGAAGCCTTGCCACGCATCATCAGATACACACTCAACTAGTGACAAACAACTTGTACACTTGATTCATTACCCTTGAATCAAAACACTTCAGGACAAATGCATAAAATTTTACAACTTAAGCAGTCTCTTCAGCCATTTCCTTCTCGGCTTTAAGCTTGGCTTCGGCTTCAGCCTTTTCTTTAGCGACCCGAGCTCGATAGGCAGCGGTACTTCCCGTGTTATCCAGCCACCATGTACCCCAGGTTACAGGCTACAAAAGGTATCAAGTCCCCAATTATCAGCATTAATGAAAGAAGTACGAGGATTGGCCCCACTCACGCTGCGTTCTACGGGCCGTCCGGCCGCTAACTCTGCCTTGCGTTCCATTAGTTCAGGATTCAGGTCGTACTTTGAACGATCAAGAGGCTTCGAGACAATGTATGAACAACGGCCCAGACATGGGAATCAACAGGGCTCACTTTGGCAAGTTCGATGGTCGGGGCATCCTCCCCGCCCTCTGCGTTGTCTCTGGATCGCACAGGTGTTATCCGGCCGCACTCGGAGCAATACACGTCGTGCATGGTCTCTGCGCCTTGACGTCCGGCCTTGAGTGCATTGAACATGAACTCGCGCGTGTGGACTCCTCGTCGAAGAGCCGTCCACACCCTTGATACACGTCATCAGTTTCTACATCAGTTGAGCTGTAAACATCGGGCGAGTAACATACCAGTCAATAAATTCGGTATACTTGCCACACCCCTCACATTTTGCTGGAAGGCCTACTACTTTCGTCCCGCCCAACCCAGTTTCCTGGAAATCGCGGCCGGCAAAGATTTTGTTGAGTCTTAAGTATTCATCTTCGGTGATGTACCATAGATAAGTTTCTCTGTTGTCCTCACGATTGTGAAGAAGCTTCACTGGGGGTTTAATCTTGTTGCCGGACTGCATTGCAGTAGCATTAGATATGCCACTTCCAGAGGTATCGAAGCCGGGGGAGATCTTACAGATATGAAAGGTACGTCTTGGTTGTTGACGATAGGCATGATCGAGGTATTACTAGAAGTGGGTTGTAGATCAGTGGTGCGAGTAGGATCCGAATTTTATACGCTCAGAACCATCCCTCGCTATTCGGTTCGGCAAATGATACATTTGATAAATTTCTCTGCCCTAAAAGCCTTTTCTGGAATCTATCTTCGGTGTCAAACGTAAAATGGTCAGCGTGCACTGGCTCTGGTAGACGGACCTTCAGGAGTTACGGAGCTCCACCTCTTCTTCTGCCTCCATAAAGAATGCCATTCCAAAAAGGAAAATTTGGGGTTCCCGCTTATCTAATACACTAATACTCCGACTAAGAACAATTCCCTGCCGAGAACGACCCATGTAAACCCACCGCTAACGTAGCGGGAATGAAAATTTAGGGAAAGCGTCAATGGGACACGGGGTTGGTGGTAATACTGTAGAAGCGCAGAACACTGATGCGGCGATGGCAATCTGACAACGTCGATGAGGGCACAGGGACGATGGGGAAACGAGGAAGGTTGCACCAGCGGTAACTGGGATGCTGATGGGAATGTGAACTGAGATGCGGGGACGCATTATGCCAGGAATCGAGAATTAATGACGGTGGTAGGGACGACAAGGGTGAAGGCGCGCAATGACCATGAAGCAATGCTAATTAGTTTCCTTCGGATTCAGATCACATTTGGAAAATAAAATGTCTAGTATTTCAAGCTTTATAATTGATTCACGATAGGCACGACTTTATGAGGACATGCACATACAAGATAATCAAACCGACTAAAAGCTTTACAAACAGCTTTAAAAGAAGGGAAAAAATGCGCCGACGTAGCAGGGGTATCTCACTGACAAATTTACAATGGAACACTCGCGGGAGAGCATCCGAGGACAAGCAAACCCACCTGTATCGAAGAATGGAAAACGTGATCATCGGATGATCAGAATTCATGGTCATCGATGAACTTATCGATGCATGTAGCCATTTACAGAGCAGCACACGGGCTGCTGCTCACATGACGAACCAGTGCCCATACCGATCATAGAAATTGGGCTGCAAGTGAGCTCGATAGTCGCGGTCAAGCCACAGCGCAACTCTCAGCAACTCGACAATCGATGTAACAGCCGAGCTGGTGGACTGTGTAACGAAGGATGCACGAATCATCTGCGAAGAAGGAACGTGGAGAAGGCAAGTCGTGTAGGTAGCACCTGATCGCGGCGATAGTTTGGTCCAGTGTTTCTAGCACCGCCATCACGAACCTCGAGCGCATTTGGCATGGTGGCGGCAACAGGAAGAAGGGCAGAGAAACGGGTGAACACGATCGCAGAGAATGGGTTTTTAGAGGGCTGAAAACTTGTTGTGAAAGAGCAGTTTTATTGAGAATAAGTTGGCTCAGGCACCCCTTTAATACAGAAAACGGACCAAGTTTGTTTGATGTTCTATGGTGAGGAGAACGGCAACACAATCTCACAACGACAGGACAAAAAATTACGTCAAGTATGTCGTGACTCTTGGGTTCCGCCAGTGTTTCATAGTTGAAATAATAATCATAATCATTAACGGTTCTTCGACGACCGAGCCGAGATAGATTCCATGTTTACCGAAAAGTAACAAATCCCATCGTATTGTGGCATGGCGTACGTGCAAGTGGAGTCGTGCATTGGAACAACATCGCCGTTACTTGCGTCCCCGACTAACTAGCAGGGGTATGATGCCTGAAAGAAATGGCGTGCGCTCTAATTCCGGTTTGATTAGATGGTCTCAAGGACGCCCGCATAGAATTATACTCACCTGATCAGACGGCCCCGAGAGGGAAAAACCGCTCTATGAATCAAAAACTCATCAAATGCCGCCATTCACAAATCATACATACCATCTGTATTCTTGAAAATAGGAACCGCCGTTCCATTGGACGCGACTAGTAGTATTGCGCGTATATCTCAGTCCGAATTGATCCAAGGTAGGCTAGAACTTTTACCTCAATCTGCAAGTACGGTTTTCTGCGTAAATGCTCCACGGAGAACGTCGGGCTTCAGACTATCCTCATCTGACATGCTGAAGAGGAGGCTGAAGAAAGGATTCGGAGAAAATGTAAATCTGATAATAATCCATTTACGCTGTCAATATAACGATCGAACGCTGAAATGACAGCAACACTCCTGCGGTAAGAGTCGATACCAAACAAAGTGCGCCACCTCATTAGTGACATGCGCGTTAGAACAACTCTGATATCAGTCACCGATCGTATTCCTGTAACTTCGAGCTCATACTTATCTAAAAACAGCATAAATAAAACATACAACAATACGACCATCGACCACTTAATAATAAGGCAGGGTTTGCAGGGTTTAAGTCTTGCGCTCATTACTGACCTGGCGCGATGGTCGACATGTACCGTGTATTCCAGCCCCAATCGAGGCCATTCTTCGGAACTGGCTAGAAGGAAGGTCAAGTGGAAGAAGTTTTCACGGTCCTCGAATGGAATCTGGAACGAACCGTTCATTTCTCGCTTCCTCCTTGTCAGCTAGCGACCGAAGATGTGTGATTGTACATAGTGACAAGTATCCGGACCGAGTATGAAGTGGGTTCCAGGCACTTGGCGTCCAAATCTAGAGTCTCCGATAGGGCCGCGCGACTCTCCATACCGGCCCATCATGCGCTACGTATTCCTCTCGGGGCGTCTCTGATTTCGGCTTGTGTGACTTGGTCGTTCTTGCAAACGCCTCGCCTCCGTTCGAGAAGAAGAGAATATTGTCGCAGGAGCACGGACGTCGTGAGACTATCGTAGACGGTCGAATGTCCAGACAGAAAAGTGTATGGGTAAACTGCGAATCCAAATTAGTACTCGAGCGTTGGGTTGCACTCGGTCCCTTACGCTATCTCTGAGTCGCCGTTGTTCCACACGCGTTGTTCACGGGGAGGGTACATCGCCGCCGTTTCCTAGCGGATCGAAATACGAAAAAAAGGACTCGCTGTCCTGAAGTATTCGTCAAAATGTTGCTCAAGATGCGTCTACACAACATACAAACTTACCTATAAGTTGCGCTCTGTTCGTGCTCCGTGTCATGTCAACCCGCTCTCTCCAGGCCTATCACATCCAGTGTGCAGTGGAGCAAATCCGAGTGGGACGTCCACCACTAGTAGGACAGAAAAAAGGTCAGCACGGGAAGACAGACCAACTGGCTTGGCATCTCTGGCACAGTGGAGGGCGAGCCAGACGAATAGTAGAAAAGTGGTAATGTGACATTAATGAATGGACAATCAAGCGACTTGAACAGCGACTCGTCGGGCGATAAGTGGGGCCAAGTAATAGGCGTAGATCCCGTTATCAGCTGCCATTGGACTAGATTTGTTTCACATTGACACTATAAAATGACAGAGCCTGACATGTTCCCCCGTCGCTGCCCACGTAGCACTTGCCACAACGCATCGAAGCCTTCTTCTGCACGGCACTAGGATTGGTAAGTGCTGCAGAGACGACGTTCCAGATTCCTCCTGACCGTTCTCTGGACAGATTCGCAATGTCCTCCATCAACCTCCCCGATTTTGTTGAAGGAGAAGCCCCATTCGACGTGCCAGCTGCGGGAAAGCCGTGCAAGACCTGGTACAAATACTCGGGCGACCTTAAATCGAGCGTCCGGCCGCTTGTCCTCCTTCACGGTGGGCCCGGAATCCCGCATGAGTATCTCGAGATCATTGCCAAATTGACGACCCTCTATGGCATCCCCGTCGTCCTCTATGACCAGCTCGGCAACGGCCGCTCCACGCACCTCGCCGAGAAGAACGGCGACGTCGGTTTCTGGACCATGGACCTCTTTATTGACGAACTGGTTAATTTGTTGAACCACTTGGGCATAGAAGGTGGGTACGATCTTCTGGGTCACTCGTGGGGTGGGATGCTCGGGGCTAGCTTGGCGACGAGGCGGCCCGAAGGGCTGCACAAGCTCGTCCTTGCCAATTCGCCCGCGAGCATGGCGTTATGGGCGCAGGCTGCGGCGATCCGGAGACGCGAATTGCCGCAGGACGTACAAGATGTGCTTAACAAGCACGAGGCGGACGGTACGACGACACACCAAGACTATCGCAGAGCCACCGAAATCTTTTACGCGCACTTTTTGTGTCGAGTCCCCATGCCTGAACCTGTTCTGGCTTCGAAGAGATGGAGGGAAAATGATCCGACGGTGAACGAGACCATGTGAGTGCGCTCGTTTTTCGGTGGCTTTTATTCACCCCGCTTGGTTAGGTTTGGCCGAGAAGAGTTTGAAGCCGTAGGTCCGTTCCAGGATTGGAGCATTATCGACGACATTCACAAGATCAACGTTGCTACGCTGCTCCTGAACGGACGCTACGACGAAGCGCACGACATCGTGCTTGAACCATACTTGGAACGTCTTTCGAAAGTCAAGTGGGTCCAGTTTGGAGACTCGGCGCATCTCTCGCACGTAGAAGAGACGGAAAACTTTCTGGAGGTGGTGGGGAACTTTTTGCTCACGTAGTTAGTATGTAGTTCGAAAAATCAGCACTGCCACCCCAAAATACTTGCTCGACTCGCCCGCATCGCCCGCCCTCACGCCAGCTGGCAAAGTTGGATACGCCATGCGAGCACGTACGACGACGACGAGCAGACTGCAAGGTCTGCTAACTTGAATCCAGCCACAATTGAGCGACCTTTAAGGGAATATTCTCACACATCAGATCACAGCCACAGCCCCTAATTGATACTACAACCCGTATCTAGGAGTTTCCTTCTTATGTTTATTACCCATTAACTAACATACGAACTAAAGTTCTGACACCATCTACGCTTAGGTAGATGGATAATACATCGAAGATAACAGCAGAGGACAGGGAACTGAGACAAAAAGGACATCCGAACGAGACGGCTCACGTATAACTAGAAGTGAGCGGACATGGAGAGCGTGAATCAAGATAAAGGAACGGGACGTGGACAACAAGAACTGAAAATAATGGTCGCCGAGCTACTCGCCCAGAGAACCAAACCCGGACCTTGTATTTCTAGGTTAGTTGCGCGTTCGACTTCTATAGTCGGCTGCTTGCTTATCAAGCTTAATTTGGAGTTTCCTTGGTCTATTTTTCCCTTCCTTTGTTACTGGGAAGCCGTCCTCATCCAGGCCTATGGCGAACGTTAGTTAAATTCATGCATTAAGTTCAAGATGACATACCGAGTATCGGATCGGAAACCATCCCTAAAAACCCATGGATCCTGGCCATCGAGGCGTTTGAATCATGCGACAAACCCAAGGCTTTGGCGACGGGGGCGAGGCTGCGGTTGCATGTAGACATCGTATACGCTATCAAAGTCTCGGGCAACAGCCCTACATCCCCAAAGTCCATGAGAACCGTCCTGTCCTGCTCGTCGACGCCAAAGTTGCTGAGGTCCATGTCAGACTGCGTAAACATCAAGCGATCATTTTTGATCGTGATGGGAGACACCTTGCTCCTGATCCACGGCGAGAGTCTTCTGTGTGCCTGTACCAGATTACAAATTAGCGAATGGCGCGTGCTGAAAAAAATACGAGCATGAGACGCACAGCCCTCAAATACCGCTCCAGGGCATCGACGCCCCAGAACTGTAAAGGTGCCTTGAAGTCCTGAAAGACTTCATGACGGATGCAACCGCCCCCCAAGGGACCAATCACATGGCCGGGGGGAGGTTTCACCTCTGAAAGCCACTTGAGAGCCTTCGCAAGCCTCTCGATGAAGTCTGGAGGAGAAGCTGTGAGCGTGATTCGTTCCATGACCAAATACATTGTCGGTCCTTCTTGAAAGCAGTATTTTATTTCGGGAATGCGTGGTACGCATGTTGTATCCGACTGTAATTTTGCGCAGTGGAATATGTATCTTTGTGTTGCAATTTCGGGCTCTAACATATCTGCGTTGCCATATTTCACGAAATAGCACTGTCCGACAAGTACACATGCACGGTAGTCCCATTTACTCCAATTCTCTTTCTCGTGGGCTTGGCAGATGGTGACGACCTTGGTCTTCAGAGTGGCTATTTCGTCGGACATTGTCGAGATTTCCTAGATGATGCGATGTCAGGAACATAAGGAAGGAAGACTAAATGACATGTACAAGTGAACTAGGTCAAGTGCAGACGACAATGCAACATCCGGGATGGGGAATGTGAGCAAAGGCAAGGAGAACAATAAAAGGGTAGGGTTGAAAGGGGCTCGAAGAACACAAGCGAGTGCAAATTACTGTCTTTTTCAGGCAAGGAAAATATTACATCATATATTGTGCCCAATCTTCTCCAATGTTTTTCTCCTCAACCACTCACTGGGATTGCATTGACTTGGGATACAATGTGCCTACTGTATATTACTCCAGTGGTCTGAAAGTGAAGACTGAATTTCCATGATTTTGGAATCCTGAAGTTTAGTTTCAGGTGAGCTTTCTCTTCCTTTATCAATGACTCTAGGACTGGATGGTGTCAGTGAAGTTCATCAATTTTCTCACAAATTGCACAGTGACAGTGACCACAAGTCACTGACCAGCAGAACACTGGCTGGGTCATATACTGTATAGTTCTTACATAATAATTTCCCTTCCCACAGTGCAGGTCCGTTTGCAGGAAAAGCAAAATCTTGGTTGACAGAACCTCCACTACCATGGGAGTTGGGAATACCTATGAATACTGCATCTATGGTACCAATCAGCAGTCTTCAGTTGCAAAGTTAAATTGTGATTCTTTTCACCCACTTTTATACAATAGTGACCAACTGCAGCACACTGTGCACACACAAGCGATATTGTAGGAGTAGTTAACTATTATGAGGATGACAGAGTATGCAAGCCAAAACAATAATTTTTTTGTGCGAAAAATGTGGAAAAGTAATAGTAAGGATCGGAGAAGAGGAAACGTATCCAGAAGATGGCGGAGAAGCAGCGAAGTCGAGAGAGCCCAGGTACGCAAGACGCTCACTGACCGATGGGGCACAGTCCTCCTCATCGTTGACCTACTCGGCATCGACCTGCGCATTGCTAGCCACCTCACCATCATCCTCTTCATTGGGAGCTAGCCGCCAGGTCAGGCGGCGGTCGGTAAACGCCGTTTCTGGTGTCAGGCAGTCTTCCACCGGATTGTGCGAGACCCACCAACCACGGCCGATGAGCTCATGAGTGTTCCGACCATCCTTGACGTACGTGACTGCGAGCTCACCCCAGAGCGGCAAATAAGGATCCTCGACTGATTGCTCGGTAGTGATGTCACCCCCACGGACGAAGTGCGCCCAGCAGTGAAGACTAGGAGATCGAGGAAGACAATCACAGCGTCAACATTACATTGGGATTTGAATGGACAGGACGTACGCGTGATCACCACAACCCTTCCATCGACCTTCTATTGTGTAGGGGAGGGAGAGAAAGTGGTGCATTTTCAATTCTATGATCTGGTCGATGAGACAGCCAATGGTGGTTCCTGGGCGGAGGAGGAAGGTGCGGTAGTGAACGCTACTACCGGTCGGTGTTCCATATTCGAGCATCCTGAGAGTGTAGATGCCAGGCAGGTAGTGGTAACCGGAAATCCAATCCTAGTCGAAAAAATTCCAGTCGGACTCAAAGTCAGTGTAGAAATATGAGTACTACGTGCCGCCCGTCCAACGATTTCAGAGACCGTCTTCTCGATTCCAGGTTCCATTGAAATTCGAGCTGATCGGTATCGCTTTCCCGCGATGTACTGGGGCGCAGGGAATACTAGGGTTGCAACTATGTGATTCTTGGCATAGAAGCCCTGAACGTGATTGGAAAGGTTAAGCCACTCGATCCTGTATTCCCTGGAAACTATTTCCTTGACGTTAACGGGAGCATGAATGGCAGGACCTCTTTGAGTTGCTCCGTTCCATTCACCGTCTTGGTCGAAGTCTATCCGCATACACATCTAATTTATTCAGGACAGAGCGGAAAACGCGTCGATAAGAGCGTATTAGATAGATGAAAAACGATAAAGACTTGCCTGAGATGACGACGTCTCTGCCTCGGACAGAGAGGTCTCTTCCTCAGACAACGAAATGGATTCCTGTAGCTCGCATTTGGGAATGGACATGATATGCATAAGACGGAGCCAGGCCATGAGGATAGGGATCTTACCTACTTATATATCGTTGATCACACTTTGTCACAATGACGAGGATAGCATTACGACTTGGACTATGCGGTTTTTATTCGTTTTGGATGGAGGTCTGGACGTCCATGCTCAGTTCAGCACACGAATTTCAGAGTTTAATTACCTTTCCGCGATGATCACCACCTCGGCCGAATGACCAAAGCAGTTGGCACGTTGGCATGTACTCCAATGTCAATATAATGTAGGATCGTTTCTTGGTTAGACACCGAATGTTATTACATAACTTCAAGATGGCAGCAAGTCAAATTGATCTAGTCCGAGTTCGAATCTGAGCTCACGATAGCCGGGTCCGATGCCTTTCCTTTCCCTTTCTGTTTATTTCTGAGAGGCGACAATTTAAATCCAGGCAGATCACTTACAAAGATGGTTACAGACGTGATCATCTTCGAAGGCCTCCAACACCTTTTCCAAGTTGCCTTCACAGAATAAGTCGCGGCCGACGGAGCCAGTAACATGGCAGTTTAGTTCACTTCACGGCAATAATAGATCTGGACTATATAAAAATGTACGTACGGATGCATGATAATCTGAGCAGCGAGTTCGTACCTGTCCACAGAGTAGGATCAATGCTGAGTAGTCCGAGCGTAAATGAGATAGTACCTTGGTAGCCCGAGACGTATGTCAAATCTTGGGTCTTGACATACTATACATGTTGAGTGAACACTAGAAACTGCGCGACTTAATAGCCAGGCTCATGAGGTTCCAAGAGTGGTGCACAATCGCCATTGCGGACAAGTTTGATGAAAGTGGAATTGGCATCCTTGATTTCTTCTTTGCAAAGGTACGTACATTCGACAGTGAGAGCCCGGTCTTCGGTGCGTTGTTTGGATAATGAAATGATTTGTTGTCAGCAGCTCGCCCGCATATTACCCGATTCTACCCTTTGGAAGATTCTTCACGACGAGACTGTCGCGAGGATGTGGAAGACCATCACCAGCGAATACGAGTCGAAGACATCCTTGGCACAAGCCGATCTGCGCGCGAAATTCAGAACCTCTCCTGCCCCGAGAAAGGAGATTTACGAGCTCACCTTGATAAGCTCCTAGCCGAGCGTGAGGAGTTTGCCGCTGTTGGATTTACCCTGACGAGCATCGAGTATCTCTCCAACATCTTCCAATCGCTTCCCCGATCCTATCAGAACAATTTATGTCGCTCATATGTCGTCCGCCGCGCACCTTCTGAATAAGCATATTTCCACCGACGACCTGATGAATTACGCTTTACAGGAGCACGATAGACTCACGACGTTGACCCCCTGGAAAGCTGTCCCTGAATTAGCTCCGTCTGCTTCCGATAATGTCCCGAGTGATAACAGGACGCAGATCTCGCTCTGGAAACCCTGAGGAATATGATAGTGGCCTATGTCCACCCCACTTGGTTAGGTTTGACCGAGAAGAGTTTAAAGTCGTAGGTCCATCCCAGGATTGGAGTATTATCGACGACATTCACAAGATTAACGTTGCTACGCTGCTCCTGAACGGACGCTACGACGAAGCACACGACATTGTGCTCGAACCATACCTGGAACGTTTTTCCAAAGTCAAGTGGATCCAGTTTGGCGACTCGGCGCATCTGTCGCACATTCCCGGAGGTTGTGGGTAGTGGCAGGTACATAGCTCGAAAAATTAGCACTGCCACTTTAAAATGCTCGCTCGACTCGCCCGCGTTGCCCGTCCGCGCACCAGCTGGCAAAGTTGGACACGCCGTGCGAGCACGTCCAACGACGAGCAGACCCTGTCAAAGTCTGCAGACATGCTCAACGCGCTCATGGGCTCCTCGTCGTCGTCGTCGTTGTCGTCGTCGTCCGTCGGTCTCGCCAAATCCACCACCAGCCCAAAATTTGCATCGACAGACATGTTCGTTCCCCCCGCGCACGACCCGCTCCTCGACTACATCGCCGCCGTCATCCAGCGACACGGCCACCGCGCACGTGCTGCACGCACCGTCTCCCAGATGCTCCTCCACATTCACACCTTTACCCGTGCCCCTCCGGCCCCCATCGTCCGAGAAGCCATCCTGTCCGCCGCGCCTGCCGTGCGCGTCGTCTCGTTCAAGTACGGCACAAAGGTGATGATGACCCCGCAGCCGTTGACCGAGAAGCAGCGCGTGCGCGCGGGGCTCAAGGCCATCATCGCCGCGAGCGAGTCGAGGCCGGGAAAGCACCTCGAGGTCCGGCTCGCGAGGGAGATGATCGCCGTCGTACAGGGAGAGAGTCGCTCGCTCGAGGAAAAGCGACGGCTGCACAAGCTTGCCATGGTGAACAGGTTCGTCCCCGCACCGTCGTTTGCGCGCTCTCGCTCAAACCTTTTTTTTTCAGAGGGAATATCCGTCGATAAACGGTGCTTGTACTCGATAGACGTCGTTCGTATAAATGCCATTAATTGAGTGTGTACAACTTGGCCTTAAAAGACGTATGGAATCATCTTCCATCTTACCCGCTCTCTCCACCTTACCCACTCCCCCCCAAACAAGCCGTGCATGAGCCGGTCCTCCCGCGAACAGCGCTCGATCACAATGACCGTCGAGAGCGCCACAAAACTCCCCCACCCAATCCCCCACGACACTGCCATCCCACACTCGTACACCCATGATCCCCTACAGACATTGACGACCGTTGTACCCACCAATGCGAGCACTCCGCCCGTGTACGACGGGTGACGCGCGATCGCGTACGGTCCCGTCGTAATCAGCCGATGGTCCGGCAGAAGCGCAATCTCGAAAGTAAAAAACTTGCCGAGCGTGCGGTAGCACCATAGCCGGATCCCCATGCCGCACAACACCACCATGAGCCCAACAAGCCCCAGTACGTCGAACGAAATCCGCGCCGCGCACGTGCCCGCGGTCACGTCGTACTCGGCCGGTGCGACGCGCGGGAGGACGAACGCTACCAGTTCAATGATGCTGGGTACGAGAGAAAGAAACTATGTGTATGCCGCATCAGCCTCGGACGTCGATATCAGACCGCGACATACGTTTATGACTGGGCGGAGGAGGTTTTTGGAGGCGTGCTCGAGCTTGGATAGTTTTCTCCGGTTTCGCTTGCGCGGAGGCGGGTTCGGCTTCCAGGTGGCGATCTGCAAGGCAATCGTGCCGCAAATGATCGTCACAACGCGTGCCAGCGCGCTCGACGTGCTCGGGGACCCAGCGTCGGCAAAATACATGTCTATCGATCAAAGAGTGATGGGTGAAGTTTTCACTCTCCAACCCTTTTTCTTTTCAATGCACGTCCGACGTAAGCAGAACGCATCTATATGCTAGGCGAGCAGAGCTTCAGGCAGCCTACGCCAGCGCCCCCGCGCCACAGGGTTCCGTGGCGCCGCCTGCAGCGCAGCGGCTTGAAATGCGCTCGACGAAGGCCCAGTTGCCTATTAAATTCGATCCCTAGACGCAGCCCACATGGGATACTGAGTCTCTCCCTCGCAGGAGAGGCCATTCATCAAGGAGGATACGTACCCGCCATCAAGCTTCGCCGGCCAGTGCTTCACCAAACGTTCACGTCAGCGTTGACACCAAACTCGAAAAAGAACGTTTGCCATCCGGTGACGGTACAGTAAGGTAAACAAGATTCTCCAGGTGGCGGTGGGATCCGGCGGCAGATTTATAATTTCAGTCCCTGAGACATTCGGATGCGATACAATCGGCATGTCATAAGTATACACTGTACATTTACACAATGAATCTTACACATTACAACTTGCTGCCCTGAGATGCCTCGACGAAGCGCCTCTCTGCCTCTTCAAAGTTGATGACGTTCCAGATGGCGTTGAGGTACTACGAAACGAAATCAGAACGCGCTTCCGCATGCACGGCGGCGATGGCACTTACGTCGGCCTTGACGTTGAGGTACTGCAAATAAAACGCATGTTCCCAAATGTCGACGCCAATGATGGGCACGTGCGTCAACAACGGGTCCTGGTTGGCCGTCGTCACGATCTCGAGCGTCTTGTTCTTGGGGTTAAAGCCCTGAGAGAGCGATGCAGTGAGCGCCTAAAGATTTCTTTCCTTTAAAATAGACGACGTACGAGCCAACCCCATCCCGATCCCTGAATGCCCAACGTCGTCGCATTAAATTCCTTTTTGAAATTGTCAAACGTGCCAAAGGTGCCTTCGATGGCGGTCTGCAACGGCCCGGGCTTGAGCACGCCGCCGCCAGTTGCGGCGGGGGCCAAGTTGGTCCAGAACAATGAGTGATTGATGTGACCTGGGGACAACGTAAGGTATTGGGATCGATGCGACGATAAGATACGACTGACCACCGCCGTTGAAACGGATGGCGGCCTGGAGCGCGATGCGCTCCTTTGGTGTCGATGCCTTGACGTAGTTGGCCTCGGCGGCGTTGAGCGCGGTCACGTACGCCTGGTGATGCTTGGTGTGGTGGAGCCTCATGATCTGCTCCGAGATGTAGGGCTCGAGAGCATTGTAGTCGTATGGAAGCGGTGGGAGGACGTGTGCCATGGTGGTGGTAAAGAAGGAAATCTGATACGCTATCACCCGTCTTAAATATCGTCATCTCATCGATTGTCTCATATATATACATCATCCGCAGTTCTCACATCAGCGTCGTCATCAGTACTCTGACAAGGGAAGCACTTTGCCTACGGCCCGGCGTCAGTCCCAGACCGTACCTCGATTAGATGAGATCGCATACCAATATTCGCATACGGACTCTTCTTCCGGCCTCCGAGTAGCTCCATATCGCCGCTATCAAAAAACGAATATCCCGCTGTATCCCACACTGATTAGCTGATAGCCCAACGGATTGCGCCCTAGACCTACTCATCGTGTCCTCGTAGTCGTCGCTCGCCCCGTCGTCCGAGTTACTCTGGCCGTTGATCGGCCGACCCGTCTTTGAATCACGGAGGATCCCGGAATGGTCGACAAACGGCGCTGGTATCTCGTTGGCAGACAAGTAGAGCTGCACGAGGATCCGCTGTGCCTCGAGTAGATAGCTCTTCAACGTGTCCAAGTACCGCCGAGTCTGGAGGTGCTTGGACGACGCCACGCTGTATCAACGTCAGTGCGTGATGCCACAGAGGATCGAAATCCCGCTCACATGCTGATCCCATTCTCTTTGATAATGTACCCAATGCCGTACCCGTCTGCCGCTACGGGCCCGAAGCCAAACAGGCGCAGCGCCGGGTTGCCACAGTTGGACGTCGAAATGATGGACGTTCCGAGTAGGTTCCATCCAGGGTCCGTGAAAATAGCCGGTGACGCCGCCGTTTGAGCGGTCACGGTTGCTGCGTTCGGCACAGGATCGTCGGGATGGGGGTCGAGATTCCCGTTCAGCTGCCGTTGGTAAAGACAATGCAGCGCATAGAGGTGCCTGGCTCGGATCTAAGTGTGACGCTAGAATCATGCATTCCAGACTGACCTGTCTTGTCCGAGGCCCTGACTGCACTCCTTTGTCAGGGCCACATGACGTTCGCATGCCTTGCGCAGAGCAGCCACCTTTTGCTCGTTGGACGCCTCGGAGAAAAACGTCTGCCAGAATCATGAGACGTTTATCCGAGGACACGAAAAAATTGCACCTTTGTGAATTCTACGCTCTCCGGCTGAACGGTCCGAATCGCTTCTGTCCGACCGTGCAAAAATGCCTTTGTCATTGCAGGCTCATACGTACATTCGGTCCTCCCTAATAATCGCAATAAGCATTTCTGACTACGCTACGATGGTGGACGTACCGTAAAGTCCAAAGTACGCCGCCTGAAATGCCATCTGCACGAATGCATCCGGGCTGAATCCGTGGCTTGTGATAAAGTTCTTTCCGTACCCCTTGAACTCCAACGCTTGGCAATCGTTCTGACAGATCAAGTCGCTCAGTCTCGTCTCCGCAAACCGAATGCCCACGCGAATCTGAGGCGTGAGCGTCCAGATAAGCTTGGCCGGAGTCGTATCGTACTTGTCCAGCGCCGATGCGACGCTCGAAATCGAAGACACGTGTCTATGCCTCCCGAAATTAGTCTTCGACGGTCTGTAAGACTTGGCATGTGGGGAGAGCGGAGCGTGGAAGAGCGTAGGCGCAGAAGGGTTGATGGAACGCGCCAACAGCATGAGTCCGTCTGTGAATACATCCGCCGCGAATCTAAAAGCGTCGAGTGCCAAAGAATATCGCATACGAGCGACCTACCTGAGAACGGTGTGGCCATCGACGCCAGTGTGTTCAAAGTTGATTCCAGCAGCGCCGTCTGCACAAACGATGATTTGAAGCTGGTTAAAAAGATCGTAAGCGGTTTGTACGACAGCGCGTGATCGCGAACCTTGTCGTACCACCTGTTGGTACACGTCCCGACTTGAACACCCTCCCGAAGATCGTACGTTCCGCATAAAAAGTTGGAGCATAGCGCCGCCAAGTCTTCATCGGCTCTGTTGCCGCGCTGGCTCTCGGAACCTTCACGAGCGGGCGCGGCGTCGTCGAGACAGACGACAAACAATGCATCGTCAATGAGGCCCAAACAAGCGGCGTTCGTTCGATCTTCTACGAGGGTCTGGCGCAATCGAGACCACGTCTTGCGGTTCTCCGTGGTTAGCACACCGATTGCAGTACGAGCGACCTAGACATCGTTCACAACAGGGGAATCACGCACAAGGATCGACGTACCTCTGTAATGGGAGTCTTGTCCGCGTCTTGCACGATCGCCTGTAGATTCCGGAGAACTTCTCGTTCAGTCAACAATGGACGATTCTCGTCGTCGAGCACGTCGAACCAGTCTGCGTAGATTCAATAGAATGCGAATGAGAAACACGGAAAACACATACAAAATTGTCCCCGCCTGAGGACAACAATGTGACGCGCAGTCTCGTTGACGACCATCTTGCATCCTCTCTGTTTCGGCGATATCGACGCAGATTCGTGATCGGACGGCGGAAACACGAACCTGAGTTGGGATGCGGGCTGTTCCGAACAGCCTCGTGTACTGATCCATGTCGAGCGGCTTTCCACGAACGGTGTC
>JBBPMM010000388.1:0-26776 GCA_038090335.1 Solioccasus polychromus
CGTGCAGACACATTAGATCTGATACTCGTGCGATCGTCGGCACCGATCTCACTTATCTAATAAAAACTGGTGTACACGCACCGGCACGGGTTTCTTTCTTCCGAGCGATGTCGAGCACTTTCGGGCACCCCGGCGGTCCCAATGTATCGCGTCTCGGCCATCTCCGCACGAGTGCTTCTCGAGATTGCGAGTCGTGACTCGTGATCATGACCATCCGGGACGAACTTCTTCGCCCTACTTTTTGGTCAAGGGTAAAAAACCCCAGCACCGTGCGTAGATAGACAGAGACGGGTCCTTTTTTTTACCTCTTCCATTTCCTCTTACATTTTGCACCGGCGCCCCGAGGATCAATGGAAGATATTCTAGAGGGGTTACAATACGGTTAAACCATTTTACGCGCCATACGCTGCATATCGGCGCCAATGCGATTCCTTTGCTCAGTTCTTTGCTACAATGGCCCCTCCTGCTCTGATCATATCTAGGGGAGGGAAAACATCCTTAATCGTGAGTAATTTAGAGTGTAGATTTACTGCAGATATGCTCTTGACGGCAAGTATTGTATATGTCAGGCTGGTACGCAAACCGGCAGCATTATGTATAAACATCAAATGCTAGTGGCATTGTGGGTCTTTTTCGGCTGACGCTCGAGACAATCACATCGGAAAAAATGACTGACTTGCCTAAATCTTCTTAGCTGTAATCAAACATCTCACCACAATATTGGTTGAATCTTATTTCACTGTCACTCGTCCTGAGATACCCAACGCTGCCGGTAGAACGCCACGTATATGGTGCATTGACACACATGTTCTATCTGCAAGAAGCTATACGCGGTAATTTTGAAGCGTAATGAAAGCACCCTTTTTTCAAGTTCACTCGTGACGACCAGGTTGGAAAATTTGCGAGTAGAATCTGTTCTGGACATCCGTTCAAATGATCAAAGTTGATTCCTGACGATAGACATGATATCAAAGCATCAGGTAAAATAGACTATTCCTTGTAGAACTGGTCTTTGATCTTCCAAGGCGTGTCATACCACCCAACCTTTTCTAACAAGAGGTATTGTACAACTTTGTGGGGGCCGGTTGAGTCTGAGCGAACGGCCTGCCCACGCTTGTCGACGATAACGATTTTCTGTGTCGAGTGTCAGGTCATGACGTGTCCAAGGCCAGAGGAAAAATGCCGCTTACGTGGGTCGTATCAAACCTCACAAGGGCTTGAATCAGAAGACGATGGCCATTAATGGGGTCTGCATTTTCAGTGTAAACCTCGCCTGCTCGAATAGAAACGATGTCGACCGGCGTAGGTGTTTTACGTTCTGAAGGATAATAAGATGGGATAGTGGATATGGGAGTAACCTACTCTTTGACCTAGGGAACATAGATGCATCTGAAACATCGCTAGTGATGCTCCAAGACCACGTTTGACCTTTCTCCCGCTGACGCATAGTCCGGATCGACTTTTCCTGAAACGGACCCGACGTATATTCTTTCACCGTTTCTTGGTGCCCCCTAGGGCGGTTGAAAATCGTGACTACCACCGGAGTTCAACCGTCGAATCACGTACCTTGCAATGGAGGTGTTTACTTTGCGATATGTATCAAGAGCAATTTGGCGTAGAGGTGCCAACAACGCGTCTGGCGAATTATTTCGTACACTTAGGATGCGGCCTAGGGTCTTGACACGTAGCGGCACATTTCGTCCCGGGAAAGCGTTCGCTTTTGCCATGACAAACATGCTAATAGCGTTTTAGAACACGTCCTTCGGCAGGTGCAAACAATATCACACCTGTACGAATTCTTCATCCAGTTGCTCGTGTTGTGCTTGATCGCATACCACAGGTCGCTGTATTATGCAGCCTAGATGTTGGCGCACGCTTGTAAATGCAATCACGCCAAGTACGCACGAGAATTTCCTTGGTGCGAATATGGGTCTCTCGGCGAGCGAGCGAAGCATTAAGTGCAAGTCATAGGGTATTTCCGCATCTAACGATTGTATATAGGTCGAGTCACAATACCACCCTTGAATAGCACGTACCCAAGCTCATCATCTCCGTTCCCCATACATCGGCGGTGGGATACATTTTGCTGAACTTTTTCATGCTCTCCATTGCCTGGAGATTCTGTTCCGCCGTGCTTTCGATAGATGAAGGTCCGGGCTTGGGCTTTTTTGCTTTTCCATCTGTCGACTGCGGTCCATCCTTGGGTGACGGTGAAGCGTTTCGGGACTCCAGGGGCGTCTGAGAGCCGGATGAATTTTGTTTGCTCTTGACGGCCATCGCAGTGTAGGAGCGAGACTCGATAGCAGGCCACATATTTATACGGCGTGCCAATGGCCTCCGCATTCCGAGTCCGATTGCTGCCATGGTTGGGACCAGTCCCTACTACAAGTCTTGTAAGTTGGATGGTTCAATCCAAAAGAGAGCAGAAGTGGCATTTCCAAAAATGGAAAGTTACCGGACTCTTCCAGAGACTTGATCCCGCGGACTTCGCCGGAAGACTTACGAGTGCTCTGGCACGCCTACTATAAAAGGACACAAAAATTCGTTCCAACACACGTTTGCTTCCAACCGTCACCATCGATCGTCATGCCCGTAAGTTTCGTCGTAAAATAGGTACTTGCATTTTTTATTCACTACTTTTGATCTGCAGCGCTCCTCGCGTTCTTCTCGTCCTGCACCTAGGCCGGCTGCCGCTCCCGCACAACAATCGCGGGGCGCTCATACCGCTGCTTTACCCCCCCACGCAGCTCCCGCAAACCCTGCGCATGCCCCCGCGCCACCTGCAGCAGCCCAGTCTGGTCAACCTGGTCTGTTAACGCAGATGGCTGCTACCGCTGGTTCCGTTGCCGTTGGCTCCGCTGTCGGACACGGAATTTCCCACATGCTTTTTGGTGGCTCCAGCAACTCTGCGACGACGGTCGAGCAGGCACCCCCGGTTCAACAACAATCGTTCCAATCTACTCCTGCTTGTGACGTCCAAGCAAAGGATTTCACCCGTTGCTTGGACAAGGCAGACCTGCAAAGCTGCTCGTATTACCTCGAGCAACTTAAAGCTGTACGTGTCCGATCTCAATTGTTTTATGTCGTGCGTACTAACGAATTTTTTGTAGTGCCAAGAGGCAGCTGCTCGGTTCTCCTAGATTGGAGTAATAGTTGTACGGATCTGATAATGACAATTGACAGTTGTCGTTAGCACCCCTCATTGACTTTTATCTGATGACTCGACAAGTTTGCATTGAATAGTGACTATGGTAAGGATCAACATTCGACTGTTTTTAGAACTGGACGTCCTAGAAACGGAATTCATTGGCCAACAGCTGTGAAAATAAGTGTCGCCAAACGTCTGTCGAGACCGTGTCACTTGGCAGCGACAGGGCGTGAACACACTGAATATTTTAGAAAGGCACTGATCTTCATCCTCTATAACCAGAGCTATATACATGATTCGATCATGCTCCTAGGGCATACATAGCAATGAAGGCATCGGATGTAAAATATCTAGAAGATTATCTTTTTTTTTAAAAAAAATATTCGTTTTACGTCCGATAGGAGAAAACAATCTTGAAATCCGACTGTATTTCTGGTGGTCGACGGCTAGCCGCATCTCCCCAGGTACGAGTTTCATCTACCCGTGGCCCGTGTTCTTCCTCATGCAGGCCATCCGTGCCTTGAACCAGCTGCGTCTCTGCACTGGCTCTTCCTCCTCTTCGTGCCCTTCCTCTTCCTCGTTGGACGGTGCATCAAAGTTGTACGGCAGTGGCACCTCGCGCGTGACGCGGTACTGATCCATGTTACCCAAGTGTTCGTTCTCGAGTCGATCTGGATGGCAAACAAATGGGTTAAAACCGGCACCGCTGAGGGGAGAAGCAGGGAAAACTGTCACGCACAAAAGTTCCACTGTACGCGGCGCAACAGCTCCAGCACAGCGACCATGAACGTGCGCAACGTCACGTTGGGACCGAGGACGGGTAGATAGATCACCCATAAAAAACGCAGACATAGATTGGTTATCTTATAAGAAAAGGCGTTGAGATCGACGATCGAGACGTGAAAATAGTTCGATACGTACCAAAGCGAAGTAGTAGGACTTACGAACCGGACTTGAGTTTCGGTCGCTTGGCAAGATGGACGGGGAAACGCACCGGTATTTGGGATTTGTATACGAGCTCGGGTCGCAGAAGGGGATAGCGAGCGTGCGGTTTAAACATGGACCAATCCATCAAAAAGTCCTGAAACGCGGATCGGTCGAGCTTGTAGAAGACGCAGAGATCGAGATGCGTACCCAACTACACCCGTATATCGCATACACGACTCCCGTAAAGTACCAAAGAATGTAACTTGCACCAACGCGGGGTTGCTCTGAAAGACGACGACTGAGCGCGTGTCTACGATGATAGGGCCGGACAGACCTCGGTGCCTCCAGTAGTAGTAAAAGAAGTAATGTATCATTCCCATCCCATATTTTCCAGCCTATTAAACCAGATGATCAGCATGAAACAGGTGGAGTAATGAAAAGTGTACATTTATCAGATGGGTAGGAAGCTTCGAGTCGTAGTATCGTCGGATGCTCTGCACAAAACGGACCATAAAGGGTAACATGGCGAGAATATAATACCATTCCCAATTGCGTGCTGTGCCGCAGACGGACCACGTTTCTTGAACATGAGAGTCGTAAGATCCTGCCATCAGCCTCTGGTAGGCATTGTTTGGAACTTGCGACGGGAATTCAACTAGAAAATGGGTATAGAAACAGCCCACGAAGAAGACGCCGGCAATGGAATAGACGATACTACAAAACTGGTCACTGATGCATTATGTGGTGAGATGACCCGAATGGGAATAATCACATTACGATTCTTACCCAAGCCAGAAATCGGCAAACTGGGGATGAGATTCGGATGTCAATGTTAGATTCAAAAGATCGAAAAGGACGAACCTCGACTTTCAATAACCCACTGATCCCAAGTTTGGCTGTACGCTTGATCATCCACCAACGGGCGTGACCCCACATGAAGTTCTGTGTGTCGAGACGAAAATTTGCCAAATCAAGATTGCTTAAGTAATCGAAATGACTCACCCGAATTGGATTGAACATGACCACGAGCGCGAGAGCAAGCCAGATTAATGGCCACAGTACCGGTGGTCCATATTGAACAAAGGAGAACAAAAATGCATAAGCCAGAGTACAGAGAAGGAATGATGGAAGCTTTCCCGCCAAGTCAAAATCAGTTTGTTCGATGCAAACATACAACCCATACCTCAAAATATTCATGATGATCTAACCTCGACCTTGGATTCAATGCTGGTCGAATAATCAAAAAAAACAGAGAACATGCAATAGTAAAAACAACACACCAAATATAAAAACGTAGTTAATCCTTTCGCGCGCCCACACAGCGAGATTGACTCCAATCAAAAGTGCCAGCAGAATTGGTAAGAGGAGAACCGAGTAAATGTAAAGCAAAATATTCCATGAGGGGAGAGATGTCCTTGTTTTTTCTTGGAGAGCTATTAATGAATCATAGTCAGAATGCTCAGCTCAAGCGATCTTGGAAGAGATTACCTTGACAAAAACCTCCTACGATAGCAGGAAGCGCTAGTCCCAACCACCATCCTGAACGGAACGTGCTAAAATGGTGTGTTTTTACAAAAGGCCCGACGCGGAGGCGGGCTATCGCTTTCTTTCTATCTCCGCGTTCTGGATATCGCGTGTAATTAAAAACACGTGCACCATGCAATCGCTGAGGCATGCAGGGAACGTACCGAATCGCATCGCGAAAAGCTCTTCCATTTCCTTGAGCATAGTGCTAACCACAGCGCCAGAGGCGATAGCAGAAGGTTCCACCTACAGTTATAAGCTTGGCGTTACAATATCATCGATCGAGAGCAAGTCACGTACTTTTTCTTTCATATAGGCGTCCAAGACAGTTACCCTGGTAATCTTCTCATATTTCTTTAACGCCTTACGAAAGCCAGTCAAGTTAAGAATCTGGCACAGAAACGACAGCAGGCGAGTCGAAGAATAGTAGACATCACGACCAAAAATTAATCGTGATTTTGATCGAGGAAATAAATTTGAACAGGGATGCGAGAATTAGGTGTCAACCGACGCAGAGTTAAAGAAGTACTCGCTCTATAATTATTTAAGACCTCGAGGCCCCTATTAATATATGTTGCATGTTAGCATCGTGTTTGACAATTAAGGTATTTTACCAAAAGAGGAAAAGCTAGTGTTGAGGCCGGCACATGGCTAATTTCCAAAGGAAGAAGCGTGTCAACGAACCTATAGTGTTCAACGACAGCCCTTCGAAGTCGACGTTTCGCATGTTGATACTCATGAGGGTCGAGGGCATTCTTCGGTCCCATAAACGATGGCTTCAGAAGACTGTTGGAACGTTTGGGTGGTGACGTAGTAGAGCCATCCACCGTGCGAGAAGAGGTGGCCACGTTGTTCATTTCCCCGCTGTCTTGATCCTTTTCGTCCGCCTCTCCTTTGCCCTTGGATCCTGACTGATCTCCACTCCGATGCTTATTTTCGGTCACGCGCGGTCCTAATGTGGAGGTATCGACGAAACCAGGGATTCCTGATTTTCAATACACGTAAGTAGAGGCAAAGATAGTTGTATAAAAAGTAATACTTGCCACCACGCCCTGATTCAGAAGCCACTATACCTGCCCCACCTGTTTGACATGATTCTTCGGGTATCGCGCTGGAGGCACCGGGAAACCAATGGAGGATCGAGGAAAGTGCTAAAGGGTCAGAGAGTCGCGCTTTCTTGGCCCAACCCCGGGTCTGCGCAGATGATTCCTGATGATATCACGGTTAGTGAGAAATGCGACCATCCGATATAAAGCATACGGACATAAAACTTCTGGCGATGCACTCCCAGTTCGTTTAGCTGTTCTTTTAGACGTTTGGCACGTTCTTGCATTTCTTTTTCTCTCTCGGCATAAAATGACTCCACTTTATCAAGCTCAGCATCAAGTATTTCGAAAAACTTGACATGAGTAGCAGGTAAATTGGGAAGTATAGTGCGCAAGGGAGGCGGCGTGAATGTTCCTGTCAAACCTAAAGTTAAACTACGGTTATACCTTATCAGGTACAATTAAAAAATACCAGAATCCCTGAAAAAAGGGTAAACTGGAGGAGAACGAGGGGTTCTTGGCGGTAGCGGCGTTTGCTGCGACGGTGCGCTCGATGTTGTCCCGATCATGCGAGGTGGAAGACCGGCCACGGTCAAACTCAAAGGAGGTTCTGTTAATTCATATGAGCCTCCGAGTCCGACAATTGTCTGCATATTTTGCGCTTACTTTCTTGGTTACTTGTTTTACGCCTGATGGGAAAAGCCGACAAATGACCGCCCGACTCTCTGGTAACGTTTGCCGTAAAATCCGCCCCCATGACCCGTAGGTCCGGGATGCGAGCCGATGTTGAGTTTCCTCGATTCAACCGTGATTCTGTTATTATTTAAACGGATTCGTTTAATATTCAGAGATAAAAACTAAATGTAAGAGACTCTCACCTCTCGGATCATGAACTCTTTCCTCATTATTTGGAGCGGAACAGTGGATATCATCGGCATCAGTGGAACTTGTAACATCAACCTGCTGCGGGACCTGCAACCGTATGACGCCTAGCTGTACTTTTAGGCCACGATAGTCTCTGTGGGATAAAACATGAAATTTTTTCCCAAAGTATGATGGCCACGTCAGCGTGACGTCATTCAAACAAGAGAACGATAAATTCATTACATGTAAGCTTTCTTCCATTCGGGGGTCTGTGGGTCATCATTGAATACGACGAGCATGCAGAAATATGACTTGCGGACACTCACTTGGGTATCTTGAAGGTATCTGTAGTACAGAGAGTAGCCGGCAGGGTGTTTTCAGGGATGGTTGATAAACATGAAATAGATCGTTCCTTACCGTGCAAACTTCATGTTTTAAATGTCGAATTTATATAAACTAACTGCAACGTGGTACTCAAAGTCGTTGGAACGGACCAACGGTTCCTTGGAAATATAACTGAGAGTAGATCGCTGATATAGTGTTGTACCGTATGTGAGTGGACGAACCGGGATATTTATGCCATCCACGAAACTGCCAGTGCGTTTTGTCATGAAATAGAGTACTTACCGCAATGAGATCGGGTGGGTGACGTTCCGGAAAAAAAGATACGATCAATCTCCGATGTCGTATTTACCATATTCGGTAATTTCCCCCGTCATCTCGTCTTCTAAACCAATCAGTACTTCGAGCTCGGCTAGTCCATCCAATACCTGATCAGAAATCGGTCACTCCGTTCACCTTCATACTTCATAGTGGTGCTCTTGACGAACGTTTTACCAACCTACGAATAAAATCACGACTCACCTTCACCACCCATCCCTCCCATACCTGCGGCGTCACCGTGGTTCATTGCATCTCCTCCGTTTCACGTTGAAAACCACCAATGGCAGATCAAACGCGATCTGCTTCTGAAGCCCTTGGCCTGAAATTAACCGACCACCGTGTGCTGATCTTCGACGTGTATGGCACCGTCGTAGATTGGGAGTCAGCCATCCACGACGTTTTCTTTACCGTCTTCCCAGATATGACACGGAAGGAAATCCTAGCTAATTATGCTGAGGTGGAGGGAAGGCTACAGTCTCTGTTCCCGAATACGCCGTATTCGGAAATCCTGGAGTTGACTTACCGCCAATTGTCCACCTCACTTAACGTAACGAGTATTGATGAAGGGAACTTGAGAAAGGAAAAAAGGGCATCTAATGTGAATGAGCTAGAGGAGTCCGCTGCCTCACCCTCTTTGGCAAGCGACACCGCACGACGCTTTGGACAGTCAATCGGTGACTGGAAACCATTCCCAGATACGGTCGATGCGTTGCATAGGCTCAAGAAACATTTCGCCCTCGTTGTCCTATCCAATGTCGACGACAAGAGCTTTGCGGAGACACACAAGAAACTCTGCACATCCGATTACCCGGGGTCTGCCTTCCACACAATCGCCCCTGATTCGCCATTTTCGCTCATCCTCACTGCGCAACAGGTCGGCGCTTACAAACCAAACCCCTTAATGTTGGAGAGTGCGTTGAGGCAGCTCTCCGCAAACCCAGACCCCTCGCTTCCTTTGGCAGACCCTCCCGTGTGTGTGGATGCAACAGGGGTGCTTGTTGTTGCCAACTCTATACATCATGACATCATCCCGGCCAGGGAGCACAAGTTACGCAGCGTTTGGATCAGCAGGTATGGTGTTAACTTCATCGGGAGCGTCGGAGTGGGTGGATCGAATTATGAGGGTGCCGTTGCATCAGAAGGCAAATATCCGTATTCCTGGCGTTACGAAACGTTGGGCGGACTAACAGATGCCGTGGAAGAAGAAGCACGACAGAAGAAAGGTCGGTCCTAGAATGCGGGCGTTTTCGCCCTCAGGATAGCCAAATCCGTTACGAAGTCGAGAAGGAAACTTCCGCTGTAGAAAATGTACTACATTCCTATACAAACACCGTGGTAGATTCCTTAGCGGATACCACGCGTGTTAGTCGTGTGACGACTCTTCCAACCGATCGTGCCCTCCGGGAAAAACACGAGGCTGGTAGAAGACAATCTTCTTCCGCACGACTCTTCGCCGCGGGTCGGCAAGAAAACAGGGTGTTGTTTTTCACATAGCTATCTGAGGAGAACACGGTCGTCTGTGGCGTACACCATTGGCCATAATCTTGCCTGAGCGGGCCTCAAAGATAAATACGTTGAGATTGTATCCAATGTTCTTCCACTTGATCAGCATCAATTGATCGTCGGTACCGTCTCAGTTCAAAATTAACTTCCTCGCTAACCGGATATCCTCGAATGGAGCGACGTTTGCGCCGTCCTCCCCCCCCAAAAAAAAAAAAAAAAAAACATTGAAAGTTTCTTTATTCGTAGACTAACTTGGTCGTCGAGGGGTATCAGGGCACAACCCCCCAACGCGATCCCAAGCTGGACGCCAAGACAATAAGTTAGTTAATGATCAAAACTCGTGCAGTGGAAGGTGAGCCATCGAAACGCATGAACTGCGTGCGTTCTGTCGAGCCACTGACGTGCACGTTCGAGCCCCGAGCTTCTTTCGCCGGCGTCCGGTGATTTCCTGATTCCTTTCCTTTCTATCTTTCTCTCTGTCTTTTCTTTCTTGTGTGTTCTATCGCTGACACAGTATTTCCGACTTTTCTGTAAGATGGAGCGCCGTGAAGATACGGAACGCCGTACCAATCTCCTGCCACAGAGCAGGGTAGAATTATCCACGGAGTCAGTCCGGATTCCACCGAGATGTTGTAGTGGCCACGTGTATACAATCCACTTACCCTACTGTCCGTATGGTTCCATGGCACATATGGACTTGATATCTCGACCAGGCCATGACTTCGCTCGAACAAGCGTGCCTCTGGAATCCGCAGGAGAGAGGAGACCCGATGCTTTTCACAAAGTGGTTTGTTCTCTGCATCCGGACACCCTGTCCAGCGACAGCTCCAACGTCATGAAGATTCCATCTCACATAATTCAACGTCAGATGCGTGAAGAACCGTCAGTCTTCGTTTCATCTCACTCCGCTCGTGGACACTAGTCCTATATTATCTGTCAACTAGTTCATACCCTGTAATTAGGCTGCATGCAGGGTGCGTGTATTCCTCTTTCGTGCGAGAACATCCGAGTTGCATGACGTTAAACACAAAGCCGATCTGCGTTTCATGTTGGTCCACTAATAGCTTGATAAGTTAACGCAAGCAAGCAGCATAAGGTATCCTCTACGTAGATCATACGATCACACTAAAATGACGGCCACTAGCAGGATGACAAGAACAATTATCAAAAATGTGATGCACCATCCCGACTTGGTGTCTGTAAGTCCGTCTGTCAGCAAAATGTCCATTTATTGAACAGAGATACGGTATACCTTCCGTGTCTCGTATGAACTTCTTCATTTTCCGCATGGCACTATCCAATTTGGAGTCCGCATGATCAACGTTTCGTTCTAAGTCATCAAGCATTCTACAAATCACATTAGCACAACCCCAAGGCAGCGTCAAACGGGATTATCCAGAGTAGAATACCCACTCATTGTGCTGACCAATTTCTTGCCCCATCAGGCCGGCTTGTTGTGCAAGTGTAGTCAATGTCCCCGATATCGAATCTATCGTACGATCTTGCTCCTGTATCATCAGCTGAAATAAGGTAAGCTTAATTAGCGATCGCTTAGGGTTTGAAAGTGGTACACATGCCTGTCGTTCTTCACGTGCCCACTGGTTGTCCTCGTCTTGATCGCCATTCAGGCCCAAATTGCTAGTGGTCGGTGCCGGAGACCGTAACCCACCTCCCGCTGAATTGTGGAGATAGGGTGACCGAGGAGGAACATGGGACTGCGAGAAATTCAAGCTCAATACTTGTGCTCTCGGTGGCAGAGGAGGCTTCTCCACACCGTTGTCTCCTCAACTTCCGCCCTCACACTCTGCGGCCCTTACGGTCAATTGTTCTGACAAACCTGTTGCGGGCGTGACGCACCGTGACCTCATGCTTGATGCGTCCAACATAACGCCGTCGTTCTCCTACCTCGGCATCGTCGAGACCAAACATGCGAGGACCGGTCGACTCAACCACCCTTTGCAGTTCAAGGCGTCAACACATCGCAGTGCTCCTCAATGGAAAGAAAACGGTCTGGAGCCCGTACTTTACGCTCTCTTCGAGGTCTTCGAGGTCAGCTTCCAGTGCCGCGAGTGTGGCTTTGAGCTACGGGTAGTTTCACGGGTGGAACGAAGCAATATTCAGCACGTAGTTCGAAAACTACCACCATGTATCAATGGGTAGCGACATATATGAAAGACTGACCTCATTCCGGGCCCAGACTAACTCTTCACTTCCCTCGCGCGCTGTACTGCGGATCCGGAGGTATGACGCGCGGAGCGTCGATGCCGTCTGCAGCGAGGACTGTATTTCTTGCTGTACAACATGATATGGGTCTATGGACATGAAAATTCGCTAGTGTGTTTGAATAGTGTGTCGAAGGCGGACGTCGTAGTTTTGAGGGTTTGTTGGGGCCTTGGTGTGTGTGTAAAGACTGCAGTTGGAATTTGGTGCAACTTCCCCTTTTGGAGAACTACTACAGTAATCATTTCCGTTCCACCGCTACACTCGTGTCGCACGGTACCAGAGACCTTCAAGGCTAGGATCAGGAAACGCTGATTAGACACGAATTACGATCAATGGCCTTTATGATAGATAAAGCGGAGTCGCGCTCTTGCGCGTCACCTCCCCGTTCGCATGCACTGATTCAGTGCCTGTATCTATTTTGGTCAAGTAAAGTTTGCATTATTATGGACCCTGTAGCCAAGTGATGCCACCATCTTACGCTAATGCCACCATTTCCATGCATCATTACACGAGTTTGAGCCTACTAAACAACTCGAACTCGGGACGAGTTCGAGGTTTCGACCACCCAAGCAAAAACAATTGGCTCTCCCAACGTTGAGCCTTGAACCTGAACACTGCATTTCAACAATCTCGCGGATTTACCAAACATCAACACTGTTTCATTAGACCATAGACGAGAATGGAAGGAGTACGTATGTGTACCCTCTTTTTTAAGTTGTCTCTCTCAGTGATATCCGCCCTTGCGAGCGTTTTCTTCCTCTTCACGAATGAATCATAATATCTGAGAGAAATATGCCCCACTAGATTCAATGTGGGCATGCCTCAATCAGAGGAAATTTTCGGCCACGTAGAACTCATGTACCTGCAGGTTCGGCGCACTCGGTTGTTTCGTATCGTACATTTCCTGATAAAATTGTGTACGTTATTTTGAGCCTACTTTCTTCCTTTATGGGTGGCCCTGCAGAGGTTCACGCACAGCTCAAAATGTGCGAGCCCCGTTCGACCCAACCTCTGGTCCCCTCTATCGGACAACTTCAATCCCTGCTAGCTACGCCGAAATGCTGGGTCAAATTCCCAAGACACAAGTCGCCGTCGTCCTTGCCGACTTTGGGAAACCTGTAGTCGTACAGCGCGACTTTCCCGTTACGCAACCTTCGGAGCTCCAGCCTGGCCAGTGTCTCGTCAAGATGATTTGTACGGGAGTCTGTCACACTGATTTGCATGTCAGCAAGGCAGATTGGCCAGTCAAGGCAATGAAGCTGCCCCTCGTTGGTGGGCACGAAGGTATTGGTGAGGTCGTCTCCATCGCAAACCACACGAGCGGATCTCCAATCAAACTCGGTCAACGCGTCGGGATAAAATGGGTTGCATATTGTTGCCGGGACTGTGAGCCTTGTCGCAAAGGCCTCGATCAAAGTGGGTCGATCGTCCGTTGAAATAACTCCAAAGACATGATTGAATTTTAGAGTGTGCCAATGCACAAATAAGCGGATTTACTGTCGACGGCACGTTTTGTCAATACGTGGTACGTGCAGCGACTCGTCAGATAACTCGGTCTGCCATACTGCTTCAGGTATCCTGGGTGAACGATGTTACGCCGATCCCGGATTCCATACAAGACAGCTTTGCTGCTGCGTCCTTACTCTGTGCGGTGGGTCCTATCGTTCAACTAATTCGAAAATCCGAAGTTGATGAAATAATTACAAAGGGCGTAACGGCCTACAGAGCACTAAAACACTCGGATGCTCGAATTGGGAATTGGGTTGTCATTACAGGCGCGGGAGGAGGATTAGGCCATCTAGGTAACCCACACAGAAGGCACCATAGATTACTCTTTGCTCATCCAACCATCTAGCCGTGCAGTACGCGGTGGCCATGGGAATGCGGGTTGTCGCAATAGGTACGGTTCCTTTCGTATACGGTAACATTTTACGAGACTTCGGCCTTTCAACAGATGCCGGCGAAGACAAACGAAGACTCTGTCTGGAGCTTGGGGCAGAGAAGTGGATTGACTTCAAATCAACAGCAAATCTCGTAGAGGCAGTCGTCGAGGCGTGCGATGGGCTCGGTCCCCATGCTGCCATTGTCACGTCGCCAAACGGCCAGGGCTACACCCAAGCAGTTGATTATCTACAACCTGGCGGTACGCTAATGGCGGTCGGGGTTCCAGCGAATGCGACACTCGACGCCTCCATTTTCTGGACGGTAGGCAAGGCAAGTCGTCTTGATGTTGGCCGCCTTTGAGAGGGGGTTTCATAACACTTTTTGTGCTCCAATAGAACATCTCGATTAAAGGCTCGTATTTCGGGAACCGACAAGAATCAATCGAAGCAATCAGCATTGCTGCCTCTGGAAAGGTGAAAGTGAAATATACGGTGAAAGGCCTTACAGAACTTCAGCAGTGAGTGTATTCAGGTTCGCTTCTACCTTCACAAACTAGTTGGCGATGACATCAGAGTATACACCGATCTGGAAGAGGGAAAGGTAGCGGGAAGAGTAGTTCTGGATGCCTTGAATGTAAATTAATGAAATAATTAACGAAGCATAGTCGGGTTCCAATGCAGTATTTGTATGTGCATGGCTAGCGCGATACTGCGATCTATAGGGAAAGCCTCGTGCATTTGTCCTTGGCCATCGATGGACTGTGCCTCGGACGCGTCTGATAGTTCCGGGAGCCTGAGCGAAGATCGGAGCAGTATATCTACTTTGGGATGCTATGCTGAGGCTAAGTTATGCCCCGCACTTACCCCACTGAAAACCCTTCGGTAACACGCTCATTTGCGCATTGTGTATGATATCTGCTTCTAGCATATCGGAGTTCCTTACTTTCCGAGCTACAGATTTGGGCACGGGGGCTTTTGTCTGGGGAATCTAGACTTGGACCTGACTCCGGCTGGCACGGAGCCAAGAGCTTCTAGACTACCTGGTGATGGTGTTTATCTTCTCGCACACGAACCTGTTGGCTTGCATACCCGCACAACACCTCTCCTGCATCATAAGACAAAAGTGATTGTGAAGGCAGTTGTGCAATGGTATTTGTGTTGCATGGGACAACTGCCTCTTTTAGAGAGCCCCTAAACATGATCTAGGAATGTTTCATGCGATCCAACAAGGCCGTGACTTAGGCCTAGATCCTCCAATTTTACCCTATATATCTACCTCCCTTATCACCAAGGTACCCGTGCCTCCTAAACACCATCATATGGTTCCTTTCCGAGTGACGCTAACTTGGTCATCAGTCACATCTCAAAAACGCATAATAGTCAACCCGACTGATCTATCACACCCAGCATGTCTCAGCAAATACCAACAACTCAAGTCGCTGCCGTTGTCCCCGGCCCCAAGCAAGCCGTTGTGGTGCAGCACGACGTCCCCGTCAAACAGCCCTCCGATCTGAAACCCGGTCAATGTCTCGTCAAGATGATCTGTACAGGGGTCTGTCACACCGACTTGCACGTCTGCATGGCAGACTGGCCGCTCAAAGCAGCGACACCCCTCATCGGCGGGCATGAAGGCGTCGGCGAGGTCGTCGCCATCGCAGACCATACTGACAACTCGCCGGTCAAGCTCGGCCAGCGCGTCGGAATAAAGTGGATCGCTTATTCCTGTCGAGATTGCGAGCAGTGCCGCAAGGGCCTCGAACAAGGTCGGCCAAACATCATTCGATTTGATCCGCTCTGACTCGACGACTGACTTTCTTAGATTGCATTAGTGCACAAATGAGCGGGCTTACCGTAGATGGCACGTTCAGCCAGTATGTGGTACGTTCACGTGTCCGTCATTTCTAGACGACCTTCGATTGCAGTGTTTCAGGTGTCGTGGGTGAACATTGTTACGCCGATTCCGGATGGCTTCGACAGTTTTGCTGCGGCATCCGTGCTCTGTGCAGTAAGCCTTTGACCAGCAAAGATATTCGAAATTAATATATGATCTGGCAAGGGGGTGACCGTCTATCGAGCACTGAAATACTCTGAAGCTAGAATAGGAGACTGGGTCGCCATCCCAGGCGCGGGCGGAGGACTTGGACACTTAGGTAAGTTTTTCCACGTACGAGATTTTGCCTTTTTGTTAACTGAAACTCGTCTAGCTGTGCAGTATGCGGTAGCTATGGGAATGCGAGTCATCGCGATAGGTAATCACGACTTTTTTTGTGGCGGCCTCGATCGGACGTGACCGTTGGCCACCAGATACGGGCGCAGAAAAAGAAAAGCTTTGTCGGGAACTTGGGGCGGATAAATGGGTCGACTTCAAGCAAACAAACGACCCCGTCTGGGCGATCCGGGAAGCGAGCGATGGACTCGGTCCACACACGGCCATCGTCACATCGCCATACAGCGAGGGCTATTCTCAAGCGGTCGACTTCCTGCGACCTGGTGGTACGCTTATGGCGGTCGGGCTCCCAGCCGACGCGACCCTCAGCGCTTCCATATTTTGGACAGTAGTCAAGGTATGGTCATCGTTGTCGCGACTTAGAGAGAAATCGCTCACTTAATGTGCGCCCCGCAGAGTATCTCAATCAAGGGTTCCTATGTCGGGAACCGGCAGGATGCGATCGAGGCGATCGATATTGCTGCCTCCGGAAAGGTTAAGGTGAGGTATGCGTTGAGAGGCCTCACAGAGCTCCAGCAGTAAGTGTTGTAATTGAATGTCGCTTCATGTCACTGATGATGTTGACAGGGTGTACGATGATCTGGAGAAGGGAAAGGTGGCAGGAAGAGTGGTCTTGGATTCATCAAAGTAAGGATGTTTGGAAGTCGCTGACAATATTTTTGTATAATCGATAGCCGTTTCAAATGGGATGTCTCTTGTATAATCGGCAAGGGTATGCAAATAAGAAGAAATTCAGATCATTTGCCTTCTTGAAGGAAGTCGACTGATACATAGGCAGTCAAGCCCAACTCGATTTAAGGCCCCACGCCGAACTGCCAGTCTAAAGGCGGAAGTACAGTCAGTTCTTACCAATAAGGATTCCGAATGCTTACGGATCAAATTCAAAATGATATTTCACCTTCACCCAGCATTTGTTGTATGATATTCGGATTGGCCTTCGAGACCATGGCTGTGTTGCGAGTTTCGAAGAAGACGAGTCTTGAAGGACATGCTTATCTGAGAGTCCAATTTCACACGATTGAACCCTTTCCCAGAACTTAAAACCCCCCCTTCTCAATCAGATGTGTTTCACTGCATATTGGACCGTTTTACTCGGCACTTGAAACGAATCTCGGACCAAATATGGAGTCGCACTGTGCGCTTTTCTCCCTGTCGGACATTTTCGTGACCCTCCCTTGACCATCTTTGGCGTCAGCTAGAGTCTCCCGTGCAGTGTCATACAACAGTATTGTTAGATGAAAGGACAGCGGTACTTCACATCTGAATCTTAGCTCAAGAATTATAGCCTTACTTAGTATTGACAGACACCAAATCTCTGGATGAATGGGTTATCATCTGTCGGTACTCGCATCGTATCAGGGGGAGCTCACTGTACGGTCGGTCATCCAGCCGGTATTCTGAGAACTTTTTACGGTCTACTCATTTGCTCTTGACGTGGGCATCAAAAACCACTTCTGTTCCTGCTGCTCCCATTCAACGATTACTGGCCTCCCACTCGTTTATCCCGGTGTCGCGTTGGGTGACGATGAGGCGATATCTAACACACTTGTTGCTAATCTGCCCAAATTTGCAGCATGTTAGCTTTTCTGCTGTCGAACATGAGAAGCTTCACGGTGCTGTAAGTACACGCTCTCAGACAATCCCTTAGCTCGAATATCTTGGATGCTTTATCGCGATTATTTCCGTTGACCGTGTCGCCTTGACTCATCCTGTCACCTCTCCTAAATTCAAAAAATAGAACTACTAGTGCAACGCCGACCCGGTGAATTCTATTTACGACAAACTCGTATCCCAACTGACGCCATTCCATTTTGCAACATCAAAACGTTACACTTGACAGTGTGGGATCATCCTTCCTTTACATCACTCCTATGAACACAGCCTGGGCCAGATTTAGGTCATGGAGTACAGACCGTCGTGGGACAACGTTGACGCGTACCCTCGCGATCGCACCGAGTCTATTTCTTGGATGACAAAGTCGAACCATTGGCGGTCCATCTCAAAACTTGGCATATGTAGCATGCTTAGATTTTACCTCTCTTCCCTTGGCTATATCTCTTGGGAACGGCATCCAAGTAAACTCGCGTCATACCACGATTCAGGTAATATAGATATCATATATTCGACGACAGTTTCGACGGCGGGGAATCTAGAAATACAGACTTGGCGAGATTGTGAAACTACCGAGTTTACCCTCGTCCCACGGTGACTTGTATAGCTCGCTCTCCGGGTTGTCGTCTTCCGCCAGCCAGACCAACGAAAACACTTGCCCGGGATGGAAAATGTCGTCGAAAAAAAAGATGTTTTGTATGGACCATCATCACAAGTGACGGAGCCCGAGAATGAGGTAAGAACTTGGGATGACGCGTGTAACAGCGAGGACGTGCATGTCGTCGACTCGGGTTCTTGGACTCGGGAGGACGAGCAACCGATCAGCACTTTGGGATTGTTAGCTTTTAACTCGAGACACGTGGTCGGCGCAGAACGCAACGTGTGATCCCAGCGCGTCGCACCAATACATTTCCCCGGCGTTCCATATTCCCCAGAAGTAGTCCTCGTATTATACGAGCCAAACAAGACACTGCATCGAAAGCTTACGCCTCACTGAGGCCTCAGGCACCGAAACACATGACCATCGTCCGCATCACCCCAGATCACCGAATCCGATCATCCACCATAGACCGGGGACGAACTGCGCAGAGTCTGAAATACGACTGTGAGGATAGATTCCAGAAGACGCTGCGTAATAAAGGCTTGGGTAGCATTTACATCGCGGTGCAAAGGATAAATCCGAAGTCGAATTTCTAGGTGTTGTGACGCGGGAAGGCACATGTATTAAGACGATTTCGGCTGCAAAGGCGGTACTTGCCACCTGTGCAGACCGAATTGCCTATTGAGTAGGTCTGGGGGGGTCAAAGCGACGGGGAAAGGTGGTAATACGGAGGATGAAAACGTCTCGATCGATCACAGAAAGCAATGTGATTCCATGCACGCGGTCGATAACATGGAAAGGTATGACCGTGGAGCTACATCAAACATACGACCAGGACTAGTCTTTGACCTTCACGATGATCCACTTGCGCGTCAACAAATTGAATATGCTCCCAAATATCAACGTCACCAACGTGCAGCTGAGGATAATAACGTTGTACGGCATCGAGAAGTCCGGCGTCGGGAGATCGACGAGGAGAGTCGGCGTGTACATTCGTTGTGGGATGCTCCGCCCACCCAACAACTCCAACGACGCGTTCGTCGAGGGCTTGTGCACTGCAACGGGGAAGAGCACGGCAGGTGGGAGGTCCCAGCCCCTCATTGCGTCGGGCGGATGTTCAGTGTACTTGAGGAATGTCTTACTGAGGTCTATGGAGAGATGGAGCGTGCTCTTGGCTGGAATGGTCAGCGTAGCTTGAAGCGACGATGGACCGTGGCGTCCATGGGGGAGGAGAAGCGGCGGGTGGTAGACAATGTCAGATATGACATTGTCTGCGTGTGCTGAATGTAGAGAATGAGAAAAGGAACGGAGGAACGCACCTCGGGGAATGCCATCCACATCAACTTTCATCGTGTGCATCCAAAGGGTAACGAGGGCTGGGAGTGTTTCAAGGTACCTAACTGATATGGGCACCTGATCGTTGTTTGAGAGAGAGACGAAGAGAACGCCATGGGTCTGCGAAGATCCATAGAGCGTACGCTTAATCGATAGAGGCGTTTTCGAAGTGGAGGGAGGAGTCGCTATAAAAACAGTGAAAACGACGTAAGATCGACACAAATAAGACATACGATACTTGAACGTGTGTTCTTCTGGCCAGGACACGGCAATATCGAAGGGTAGGTCTCAGAAAGGACTCCAATGTCAGCCTTGCATCTCATCCAAAATTTGCAACCTTACGAGAGGTGAGACTATAGACCCCAACAGTGCCGTTTTTGGACACAGGTTCTGGAGAGAGCATATATCCACTGGCGTCAGGTAGGGCAAGATGTACAGTGCTCGAACTCGCAACCGGACATAACACGTCGATGGTACGATCGAAAAGAGACTGGAATGACCAATCTATCACATCAAAATCTGGTCAGTCCTCGAGTCGAACGGGGATAACTAGCAGCTCACCTCGCCGTCTCCCTCCACTTTGTCTTACAGGATCAAATACAGCCTGTGCTCCGAGTGTAAGCTCAACTCCAGTCTCAGTCGAGCGTACGTGAGCTCCCAGGCCATGCCAATCGGCGTCGAACACGTGCTGTGGGTCCAGCAGTTTCGCTAGGCCCGCGCGCGACTTGCATGGTAGAAGCTTCAGGAATGGGGTAAGATTCTCGGTACATACATGCTCCGAGGGGAGAGTTGCGTGTCGCAGAGCGTAAGGGAGCGGCAAGATGGGTGAATGCGCAGAGAGAGGAAAAGCGGAGAGTGGGGAGGAAGTGCGGCGGTCGTCGAGGGAGCCAAGAGATGCACAAAAAAGACCTGCTAGAGCGTTGCGTAGACCTATCCAGCGTTCGTCGACTCTAAAGAAGACATGTCGCACATAAAAAACGATGGACCTCATCGATCCTAAAGAATACTCACGACGTTGGCCCTCCATCCGCCATCCACGCCCAGAGTTCAGCGCCCGTGCCAACGCTAGGATGGTCTGGATACCCCCAACTATCATAGTTCCACTTGCCGGCGTTGAGAGAGAGATGAAGTTCTGTGACCGCATATTCGCGCAGAATTTGACCGAGAGTGAGCGGAAACAAGGTGTAATGCTGAGCTTTGAACGCGCCATTTAGTAAGTGTGATGCTGACAGGGACTCGAGACAACATGTTTGCCCACCTGAACTCTCAGAATTCCGGGGATCTCGAGGCGAGGCGCCACCAAGGAGAGTTGTAAAAGTGAAAGTGGTGACCACTTTGCCGTCGGCGAGTGGTCGGATAGCGAGGTCCTCGTAATATCGTTCCCGGGAGACGTTCGAGGCAACTGGGCCCGCGAACAAGCCCAACACGAATACCAACGCGACTGTTCTTTTGACCATGCAAGAACAACTGGACACAGCCACTTGACGTTATGTCCTTGCCCACCACCGACTCTTCCTCCTTCCCCGCCTTAGACGCCACTCTGCAAGCCGTCAATTGGGACTTCATACTCCGTACCGTCCGTCACAAGCTCGGTTCAACCACCGTTCTATGGGGCGAACAGAAATCTGGCAGCTTCAATCTCGTCCGTTTCCTGCATCTTGACGATCAGGAAGTCGTCGTGCGCATTCCACTTTATCCAGATCCCGAACTTGTGGGTCCAATGACGCCAGATATCATGGATAGGAACGTGAGAAAGACTTCCAGCATGATTGCATCGATGGAATACGTCGCAGCCCATACGAGCATCCCGGTACCGCGCATTATTCACGCGTGTCTCAACCCCGAGCTTGGCGACGTCCGCTCTCCCTACGTTGTTATGACCAAGGTGGAGGGCAGTCCATTGTCTAACTATTGGGATGACATGCCAGACAAGCAGCGAGACTGCATTCTAGAGCAAGTAATCGATATCCTGTTCGAGCTGTCTACGCTTCGTTTCGACAAGATTGGTAGTCTGTTCAAGACGAAAGATGGCGACTGGCGTATCGAACCTTCTCCCCCAGAGAACACGAGCATCGATAATGATGCAAAAGTGACTTATGCAAGCGGCACAGATCAGTTCCTTGCGATCGCCAATGCATGTCTCCAAAAAATACAGTATCATCGGTTTGGATATATCGGAAACGAGATCGATTACACCCAATACTGGTTTATGCGTTCGCTCATTCCATGTCTTTACGATAATTCTCTCGACGTCCATGGATTTCCACTCATGCATGGTGATTTTCACTCCCAAAATATCTATGTCGTGGACGTTGACAAACAGCCCCGTGTCACGGCAATCATTGATTGGGACGATACTATGACGATGTCCACCTCTTCCTTTGCTCAATATCCTTTTTTCATCGTTGACCACCCTTTATGGCCTGAAGACCATCCTCTGCGTACACGCAACGTTCGTGATCAGGCCTCGTTCAATCGTTTGGTTGAGAAGGCAGAGCAAGATGCTGATATTACACCTTCGTTATCTCGCGCATTTTCCAACTGCTACGGACTCTATCTTTTTGAGCAATGCATCAGAGACGAAAGAATGTATAACGCGTTATTTTGGGAACTTGTGCGGCACATATTTGGACCCGATGGGAGAGAGAAGGGGTGGTATCATTATAGGGATGGTTTGGAGAGAGGTATTTTGAAGGACATCATCAAGAAATTTGAAGAGGAGGCTGATGTTGCTGATGAGGCGAAGGAAGTGCTAGGCAATGGGTTCACTTTAGATGGATTGACAAGAGAGGCCTTCATCGAGCTGGTAAAGAAACACAGCGACCGTTTCTCTCCAGAAGGGCAGGTATTTGCTTGGCTGAAGAAAGTGAACATAGACTGGAATTGATGGAAAAGAACATCCCTGACCGCTCTAGTCCGGTATGTTGTACATGTAGCGATTTCACATTCAGTTTCCGAGCGTTTGATATTTCGTGCAGGACCGTTCGATTCTCTTGCAGAGTGGTCATGGTTACTACCCTGGTATTTTGCTAGTGGTAATGTGACGACTGATCTTTGTTCTCCATTGTACTGATGTGCCTCATTACATCCTATTTACCAGATGATCGACAAAGCTAGTTGTTATGGTCTGTCATACCAGTCCTAATGGTCCTCAGGTTTCTCGCCATAGTAAAGCAAGCAGATCTGTTTGGATGATCATGAATTGATGAAGCTGGCTTGCTTAGCTAGCATCTGCTCGAAGAATTCATTATCCTTCGTCACCTGGCGGTTACCATGCCTCTTAGAGGCATTTGCCAAGGTTTACTGAAAACTCTGGGTGCTCAATCTCTCCATCGATGCCAGGTAAATTATGATAGCCGGAGACGATAGAGTTACCCGTAGACCAAGCGCTCCCTGTTGCAGAGTTCCTGTGCAAGCACCTTCTGGCCCTGAGTCTTGTCTCCTGGCAAGTGGCACCAACGGATCCGATCTTTATGGACGGACGTGGTGAGGTGTGGCCAGATTCTTAGGGGAATCCGATATTTTAAGGAGTCCCTTGCATGACTCGGAGAGGGGGTATAATTCACCATGCTTTGTATTCTGCCGGAGCATCCTGATTGGGAGTTCTGTATTTATATTTTCGTCATAGTACATAATCAGCTTCTTCCATTACGTTCAGTTACCAAAGAATGATCTAGTTGATCTAAAGAAGTCGAAGAGAATCGATATTACATCATAGCTCTGTACACCTACAGATATGAACTGTACGTTCGACGTTGTCTGTCTCGTGACCCCGACCATGCTTTTTTTTTCGGAACGAGCTGGTCAGGTGGATCCTGTTCAGGACCTGCGTGTCGATTTCACCCATCAGTTGCGGGGTAACCGTGGCACAATTTGATACCAGGAACGCATTGATCACATGTCATAAATCAATATGGTTGGTGCGCTCACACATGTGCTGTAGCTCGTTAAGATACCAATCCTATATTAGGCACACATGGCCGAGATGCCGGAATAGAGTCCCGGAACATATCTATTAGATTACCAATGTACATTCAGTAGAGAATGTATATAAGACTCGCAGAAGGTTAGGAGCTACGTCTAACGGTCCTAACCATCTCCACAGGTGATTAATTAACCCTAGGTGAGCGCCAACTTGAATACCTCCGCCCGTCGGTCTCACATCTACTTCGAGACAGGCCTGGGTTCCAGTCCGCATTCAAACCGAAACCTTGTCTGCTTACGGCGCAATTTTGCGGCCGAATTCCCACCTGCCATAAGAACGTGTTCCTGACGTTTCAAGTTCTTGTAAGATATCATGGATGAAGAAAAGACTTTTGTCGGGAAACAGTCGTCCTCTGGGTCTCTTGTACCCCCCTTGGCTACGCCCGAAGAGGAGAGACGTCTCGTGAAGAAACTCGACCTGTACATCCTGCCCATCACATGTCTTCTCTACCTCTGTGCTTGTGAGCCTTTGGTTTCTGCTTGTCCACCTCACGGTGTTGCTCTTGTCGCCTTTCTGACTGATTCGTATCAATGTAGATTTGGACCGCACTAACTTGGGAAATGCCCGATTGCAAGGACTTCCTCAGGAAGCTCTCCATGGCGATCCCACAGGGATTCTCTACAACTGGATAAGCTCGGCTTTTTACTTCACATATGTGAGTTTGGATATACGCCTTTTCTTGCAGATGTTCTACATGGACGCTAACATGCAATGTCATCTTGTTTCTTTTAAACACCATGCCAACAGATTCTTTGTCAAGTCCCCGCAACAATTTATTCCAAACTCTTTCCTCCATCAATTTGGATAGCGGTAACCGCTATAGGATGGGGGATCTGTTCTACGTTGGCGGTGAGCATTTGTAATCTACGGGTCATTCTTTTCTACAACTAACTCCTCTCTGCTTTCCTGAATTTGGGTTGTTAGGCATCTGCAACGAATTTTGCAGGACTGCTCTGTAGCCGGCTTGGCCTTGGGATCTTTGAAGCTGGATTTGGTCCGGCTATTCCACTCTACTTCTGTATGTTTCGAACTCGTACGTTCACAGAGACGACTAATCTATTGGATTCAGCACTTTTCTACACGAGATCCGAGCTCGGACTTCGTATGGGCTATTGGTTCGGCTTTGCAGCTGTCGCAGGGGCTTTCGGGGGCCTGATTGCGTACGGTGTCCAACATATAAACTATGGTTCTCCCTTGAATACATCCGGGGGAAGCGGGGGTGAATCCGACTGGAGGATTCTCTTCTTGATTGAGGTATATTTTCGTAACCATTTTTTGACGCTAATAAAAATCCCCGTTGTCGGTCAAATAGGGTATTCCTGCAATCTTACTCGGTATTGCCGCGTATTTTGTGCTTCCCAACAGACCGGAATCGACAAAAATATTTTCGCCAAGGGAGCGAGAAATTGCATTGGAACGTGGATCGAGAGGGACTAAGGCTGATAAAGGGGCAACTGTAAACAAGGGCGAGTCGTTAGCTCCTCATTTCCAGTCGTCGTCCTGACCCGAGCTGTAGCACACGTCATTGCCGCATTTAAAGACTGGCGTATATACGCTGGCGGAGTGATCTACTTTGGTCTCAACTGCGCCTTGGCGAGTATTTCTGCCTTCCTTCCCACAATCATCACGACGTTTGGATATAGTATGTCTTTCTATTTTCCATCACGTCGCGGAAATGACCCTGGAACGATCTTGCAGCCAATGCACTCGCCCAACTATTGACTGTCCCTCCATATGCGGTCGCCGCCATCGTCCTCTGCGGTGCCGCATACTTTACTGATCGCTTCCAAACCCGAGGTCTCGTCATCGCCGGTTCGTGTTTCCTTGGTGCGATCGGATACTTGATCGTGCTAGTCGTCCCGACGGACCCACATGCACGCTATTTTGCCGTGTTTTGCATCACCAGCGGGACGTACACCTCGGTCGGCATTGTCATTGCGTGGTTTGCGCACAACCTCGGGTCCGAGACGAAAAAGGCGACAGGAATACCCATGTTCATGGCCATCGGCCAGTGCGGGTCGGTCCTGGGAACGCATCTTTACCCCTCGACGGAGGGTCCTCGGTACATGTACGCGAAATTCTTGATTGGGACCGGGTCCGAGTATTTTTTGACATCGAGTTCTGTAGTACTGGGTTCGCTACGACGTGCGCGCTCGACGCGTTTGGCGGGGTGCTTGCCGTTGTTCTCTACTTGTCGTACAAGTGGGACAATGCGAAGCGAAACGAGTTGCATGGGCGTCCGGATCCGGACGCGCCCGTGGATACGAGCGAGTTGGCCGACAAGGTGAGTCGCGGGCGATGACTGGGAGGATGATGTGATGCTGATCATGCTATGAATGTGCAGACGCCCGAGTTTAGGTATATTCCATGATGGGTCGGCGAGTTGGTTAATGGGCTTCATGGAGATGAACTCCATGTCGTTTTCAGGGAAGGAAGCGAATGGGACTCGAAGGGTATATAAGTTACTTACTAAAGAAGTGTTGCTGGGTGTAATTGACGCAATAATTTGGGTCTGATGGACCAACTGCTCAGGTTGCGGACGATCCTTGACCCACTGGGAGCCCGTTTGACACTCACCGGTGAGTTTGCAAGTAGACGGACACCGCACCTCTGACAGGGGTTTCTGAAAATGTCGGGTGAGGCGGTCCGGCATGCTCCACTGTTCTTATACTACTCCCTCGTCAAGACCGCGCCACTTTTGCTGAAAAACAGAGCCATTGGTAACGGTATTATGCCACCAGATGCCTTGATGTGGCCAAGCGCCTTGAACGTTGAACCTCGTGACCGACAGCATTAATATATAGAATCAATGCGATTCTAATATATGGCAGTGCCGGCAAGCGCTCATCTAATGCCTCACGGCTCACCGACATCGTTCATATCCCTCCCGTACCATCGATTCCAGACCGATAGAAAGAAACTCCGCCAGACGAACACATCTCTCAAAGTACGTCGTACGGCCTTTGAGATTCGCGCCTCTGACAACCTTCTACAGGGCTTATGCGTCTTCTCAACTCGAGGTCGAAACGGCTCGAACTACTCCTCCACGGACCCGCTCGCTACGCGATCGTCTCCCATAGATGGGGTCCCGAGTCCGAGGAAGTCCTCTTCGACGACATCGGCGACCTCACGCGCACGCAGAGCAAAACCAAGGGCTACCGGAAGATCGTCGGCGCGTGTGACCAAGCTGTGCGCGATGGGCTCGACTACGTCTGGCTCGACACTTGTTGCATCGA
>JBBPMM010000389.1:0-26707 GCA_038090335.1 Solioccasus polychromus
TACTTTGAAAAGGAGGCTTGCTGCCTATCAGCATCCTTCTAAGGGAATAGAGGAGTTATGGGAAAGAACACAGGTGGAGTGGGAGAAGATATCAGTGCAGGAGTGTAGGAATCTCATTGAGAGCATGTCTAGGAGGGTTCAAGCAGTGTTAAAGGCCAGGGGTGGCTGTACCAAGTACTAATACCCTACTTGATATCAAAAGTGAAAAAAGTGTTGCAATAATATGATTGACTTATCTGGTTTATAACTTCACCACCCTTAAACCAAATCACCTGATCCTGGGAGCAAATTTATAGCCAAGAGTATGTACTATCTTTTATACCACCAAAGCCAAATGATATTCTTAAGTGTGTATGCAGTGCACTTCATGCACTGCATTAGTGTTAAACATTGCAATGCTTTTTGGAGTCACTGTACCTACTCGTAACTAACCTGTACCATAGTCTCATACTCATACAGGTAATATAGTCACACTATGTTGTGTGTCTGAGTCTCATACTCATACAGGTTATGAGCCCTAGTGCCCAGAACTAAAAAGTTGACACCCTCACTTGTTAGATACCACACTCATTAAACCACTAAGAAAAATGTCTAGCAGAGTTGGAGACAGAGTACTCAAGGTCCCAAAGCTAGATGCTTTAGGGAAAGACTGGCTGATATGGAAACAGCAGCTTGAAGTATCACTCACAGCTCATGGCCTTATTGGATACCTACATGGAACAAAGACTATGCCAGTGGACCCAGCATCAGGGAAGGCAGCTGCATGGATACCAACTATGCCTGCAGAAAAACAAGCCATAGAAGACTACATATGAAGTTGCTCATCATAAATGGATTGAGGAGGACACAATTGTACAACAGCAAATCATAGTCACAATACCTGATTCCCTCTTTGTCAAACTTTGTGACAAGTTCAAGAACTGGTCACTTGCCATCAGTGTTGAAAAACAGTGTCAGCTCACTGAAATAAAGCTCAAAGAGGGAGGTGATGCTCATGCTCACCTTGAGAAGATTAAAATGCTTTGCAAAGAACTCACTGCAGTTGGTAACCCCATTCCTGAGATGGAGCTATTCAATACTATCTTCATGTCATTACCCTGCTCTTATAACCCCATCCTCACCACCATATCATCCAATACATATGCACTGGCAAAACTGCCAGATCTCCAGCACTGAACTTATGGCTATGGTTACTGATGTGTATAATCAATTTGTCACACAAGGGACAATCCAACCTAAAGCAGACAAGGATGATGCAGCATTTAGTTCAGACCCAAAAAGAGAAAAAGGACATACCAAGTGGTTTGACAGGAACTACAATAATTGTGGGTGGTATGGGCATAAGAATTGTGACTGTTGGGAGGAAGGTGGTGGAAAGCATGGTCAGGCACCAAAGGAATGGAAGCCATGTGGAAAGAAGAATGCATCTGAGAAACCTTCTAGCTCAAGAAGCACAAATGCTGCAGTTGCTGAGAGCAAAGAACCTGATGGCATATAGTTAGCCAATGACAATGATGCATTTACATCACTTACCTACACAACACTCGCCCAATTGCACCCCTTGTATACATCAATTGAGTTATATGACAGCAGCACATCACAACACTTCTCACCCTACTGTGATCAATTTGTCAACTTTACCACCATTCCACCCAAACCAATCAAAGCAGCTGACAATTGTACATTTGATGCAGTTAGACAAGGTGACATCTATGTCAAGTTACCTAGTGGGTCATTGCACACCCAGATACTCCTAAAAAACATGCTATACATACTGTCTATGGGTGTCACACTTGTCTCAATCAGTAAACTTGCCACTGCTGGATTTTCTGCACTCTTTTGTGACTCAGTATGCTGAATCTTCAACCCTTAGAAATGCCTTGTCAGTGAGGCCCACTTGAAAGTGGCCTATATCACATCTGACAGCAATGTGCACCACATCAGCCCTCACAGCCATCATGTCTACACCAGAAACACTCACCATGGAGGAATTCAATAATTGCCTGGTTCATGTTGCACCCTCTACAATCTGTGAGATGCTGTCCAAGGACATGGTCCAAGGAATCTGACTAGACCCTATGCACACAACAATGGGTCAGTGCACATCATGTGAATATGGAAAGGCCAAGTGCAAACTGATCAGGAAAGTGCACAAGCTACAGCATCACACAGCTTTCAGTGACAAGGTTCACTCAGATGTATGGGGACCATCCCCCATTCAAACCCCTGGGCACAAGTCATATTATGTGTCATTCACAGATGACTATACTCAGTTCATGCACCTTCACCTTCTCACTGCCAAATCTGACATATTTGATGCTTACAAAGCATACTTCACATGGGCAAAAACCCAATATAATGTTACCATCAAATGGCTGTGATCTGACCATGGCAGTGAGTACCTAAGCAAGGAATTTACTCAGTTCCTCCAAGCAGAAGAGACTGAGTGATGGCTTACCATGCATGATATGCCATAGCATAACAGAGTTGCTAAGTGGCTCAATTGGACCTTATTAACATGTCCAAACAATTTTGCATGCAAGCAGATTGCTGAAAAATCTGTGGGGGGAAGCTTTAATGCATGTCATATGGGTGAAGAACTGAACTGCAACTCAGGTGCTTGATGGCAAGACACCATATGAGCTTTTGACAGGCAAGAAGCCCTCATTGTTGCACTTACCAGTCTGGGGCACACACATTTGGGTATATGATGACTCTGGATCAAAGCTAGACATGTGTGCGCATGAGGGCTGATGGGTTGGATTCAATGCAGATAGCCATGCTCACCAGATTTATGATGAAACTCATTACACTGTGAGAGTTGAGCACAATGTGACATTTGAAAAGCACACATCAGATCCTGGCTACAATGACCAGCTGCAGATCAAGGGGGAGAGGAAAGCTGGCAGCAAAACCGAATCTGATCAGCCCCCTTTGCCCAGCAAAAACAATGAAAGCCCACCTGAAGTTGATACCCTGAGTCCACCATCCATCCAGCATGCACCTGATACAAATGAACCACCCCCACTGCATTGCTCTACAAGATTGAGACATGACTCACTGTATATCCAGATGCTCTGGAGCAGCACTGGCACTCATGATGGTTTTGATGGCACCACAGCTCTCCCACACAGTGGATCTCATCAGCAAACCTGAGAATATTGAGAGAAACATGTTAGCAGTTGATGAACTGGAGGACTACACTTATATAATGTACATGGGAGTTTCCACAACTGAGGCATTGGAACCATGAACTATAAATGAGGCATGGAAACAGCCAGATTGGCTGCACTGGGAAGAGGCTATTAATGCAGAACTAAAAAGTCTTGCAGACACACACACCTGGGAAGTTGTACCTTGCCCACCAAATGGGACCAATGTTGTTGACAGCAAGTAGGTCTTCAAAATTAAGAAGAACACTGCTGGTGAGATTGACAAGTACAAAGTGTGTTTAGTTGTGTGTGGTTTCACACAGGTCCACAGCATTGACTACTATGACATGTATGCCCCAGTAGCTTGCCTCTCATCCCTGCGCCTCATTCTTGTGATTACCACCTGATATGTGTTATGGTTCCTCTGTATGTTCCCGAGTTTCCCTGAATATGTTTCCTATTTGTCTCATTCCTTCCATCTTCTCCCATTTTGACCTACTACACTGGAGTGGTAGTCCATCTTTTATAGCAGCATTCTCCGGAACATTCTAGATAGTTTCCTTTCTTTACTTGGTCTGTGTGTCATTCACCTACCTATAAATAGGCAGGTTCTATATCCATGTACCTTAGCTAGTTCTACGCAATCTAAGCCTAGTAACCAGCAAGCCACCTGAAGAGGTGAGACCATCTTCATGATTCCAGTCTTACAAAGTGGTTGTTTCAGGGCCTTCTTCAACCTTTGAGGAGAGCGATATCACATCGTCTTCTTTCTTGCCACCATCCAGCAAGAGGTCTTCCAGGTTCACATCGATACCCTCTATTGGGAGATGACCATCCTTGTACTTGTCATACTCAGATTGCCCAGACGATGTATTAATATCTTTCACCGCCTTTATGTGACGTACCATTAGCTGAGTTGCCAGGCCTAGCATAACAAAAGAACTAGCTGTTCTCAGTCACCCTCTATCTAGCAGGCGACCATCCCCCTTTTACCATTACTCCCCCTACCGGATCGTCTTACCCCTTGCCCTACTCTAGGAAGAAGAAACCCCATAACCCTTACTCCATACCCTTTGCTTCTTCCTCTGCTGTCCCCCTGGAATGATCCACTTCCTTACCTGACTTACCACAAGGAGAAGAACCCCTACCCTTTGCCCCATGACCCAATGTTGATTGGGAACAGGAAATTGATAATGATGCTGATCATTTCTTAGCCCAGAAACTAGCCCAAGAAGGACTAGACAAGGAAGAAATTAGGAGAAGAGTAGAAGCTTCTCAGGAACAGAGATGTGCACTTGCTGAAGAAGAGGCTCAAAGAGTAGCCGAATATCTCAAATGATGATGAGAAGAGTGATGACAGAAAGAAATGTCTAAAACCTCCAAACTCAAAGCTGGTCTTCCAGACAACTTCTCAGGAGACTCCGAAGATACAGTACGCTGGATGCTTGCCATGAAAGCATATTTCAGGATGAATGAGGATCTGTATGGTGACAAAGCTATGCTGCTCACCACTCTCAATAAGATGAGCAAGGGACAGGGAAAGGTTTTCTCTGAAGGTTGGTTCTATCGACTTGAGAACCCCAACATTAAAGATGCCAACTGAACTTTTAATATAATGGCAACTGATTTTGCCAAAACCTTCTTCCCTTTTGACACCACCAGCAAGGCAAGAAGAACCATCTGGAACCTTTCTCAGAATACCAGGGATAAGGATGGTTTTGCCAAATACATCACCAACTTCTCTCTTGCCACTGCTCTGACAGGTATCATTGATGAAGAAGCCCTCATTGAATACTTCAGCAGGGGTCTTGATGAGAAGATCACCACCAACATCCTCTCCATGTCTAGCATCTCTACCACACTCCAAGGATGGATGGAGCAGGTGAGTAAGTTCAATGCCCAACAAGAGTGCATTAGAGACATGCGAAAAGGACTGGGGTGGAGGAACTTCTCCAATGATTGAAAGGACCCTAACACCATGGAAGTTGACGCAATTTGACTTTCCCTGGTTGAGAAGGTGAGACATATCAGAGAAGGGAGGTGTTTTATTTGCCATAAAATGGGATGCACCACTAGAAATCATCCCCATGACAGAAAGAAAGCAGGTGGAACGCCTCCCATACACTCCAACAATCCCTTCCAGAATCAGTCATGAGCTGCAAATAGCACAGTTGTGGAACCCAAAGCTCCTGAACCCTCCCCAACTTCTGACCTTGATCATTATATTAAGATCCTTGAAGGATGAAAAGTGAACCAGAAGGAACTTGTTTGAGTCCTTCAAGCCTGCTTTGAGGAAGGAGAGGAAGAAAGGGTGTCTAAGGTCTTCCTTCCCCTCGACAAAAAGATCAAGGGTTTTTAGAATGGAGGCAAGCCACAGCATCTTGTCTTCCTGAATGCTCTGCTCCTGTACTTTGTACTAGTAAGAAAGAGAAATCAATTCAAATTCCCATCTCTCTCTTCCATGGAGTAAAAACTGCTGACATCTATGCTCTTCTCAATTCTGGTGCCACCGAGAACTTTCTTGATCCCATCACCATTGCTAAATATCAGTTTCCCACCAGATGTCTCCCCTCTCCAATAAAAGTGTCCAACATGGATGGAACTGCAAATAAGGGAGGATTCATCTGAAAGGAAGCACACCTAGCTGTCAAAATTGGCCCTCAAGAAGAGGTAATCTGTTTCCTGGTCCTAAATTGTGGAGAGGATCAAGCTATCCTGGGGATACCATGGTTCTCTAAAGTCAACCCCACCATCGACTGGGCTCATCACATCATTGCCATCCTCAACACCCCTGAGGATGAAAATGCCAAAGGAGAAGCATTAGCGCAGTGCTATCTTGTCTCCTCCCTCTGAAAAACTACCATCGCTATGAAGGCAGTGATTGCTGCTCCCAAACAAAAAAGGACTCTCCTCAATGAGTACAAAGAGTTCTCCACAGTCTTTGAGGAGAAAAATCATGATCTCCTCCCTTCTTCTTGACCCTTTGATCATGGGATTGACCTTGATGACTCTTTTGTTCCAAAAGTTGCCAAGGTCTATCCACTGAACCCCAAAGAGTTGGAGGCATGCAAAGAGTTCATCAACAAACATGTATGCACCAGCTGCATCATCCCCTCGAAGTCCCCCCAGGCATCTCCCTTCTTTTTCATCCCCAAGAAAGATGGGACCTTGAGGCCATGCCAGGATTACTGATACTTGAATTCCCACACTGTCAAGAATGCTTATCCCCTCCCTCTTATATCTGACCTCCTGGATAAACTCAAAGACTCTACAGTCTTCACCAAGTTCAATGTGTGATGGGGGTATAACAACATTCTCATCAACCCTGAAGACCAATGGAAGGCGGCATTTATCACTCCTTTTGGCCTCTTTGAACCTACAGTCATGTTCTTTGGGCTATGCAACTCCCCGGCCACCTTTCAAGTGTTCATGAATGACAGATTCTGTGATCTGATCTCAGAAGGATAGGTGGTCATCTACATGGATGACATCCTTATTCATTCCTCTGACCCCAAGGAGCACCAAATACAGATGAAACGAGTCCTTCAATGACTCAAGGACCTCCATCTCTCTCTAAAGATCTCGAAGTGCTCCTTCAATGTTTCGGAAGTGGAATATCTTGGGATGGTTGTCAGACATCATCGAGCATCCATGGACCCTACTAAGTTGAAGGCCATCCAAGACTGGCAACCCCCTCAATCAGTTAAGGCAGTGAGGTCTTTCTTGGGATTCTGTAATTTCTATCAGAAGTTTATTGCAAATTTCTCCACCATTGCTCAACCCCTCATTGACCTCACTAAGAAGTCCACTACATGGACATGGAATTCCCTCCAGGAGGCCACCTTTTGCACCCTCCAGCAAATTTTCATGTCCACCCCTGTCCTTCGCCTCCCCGATACCACTCTCCTGTTCTTCCTCATGACTAATGCCTCTCTCGTTGCTACCGGCAGCATCCTTATGCAGAAAGACACCAATGGTGACCTCCATCTGTGTGCCTATCTGTTGTGAACCCTCTCCCCAGCAGAGCATAACTATGACATTTATGATCGAGAACTATTGGCTGTCATTCATGCTCTCTATAAATGGCACCACTATCTCCAGGGGACTTCTCACCCTGTCACCATTCTCACTGATCATAAGAATCTCTCATACTTTCAAGAACTGTGAAAGTTATCTCATCGGCAAGCCTGCTGGTTACTCTTTCTCCAGGATTTCAACCTCACCTTCATCCATCAACCTGGCTCTTCCATGGGACTGGCAGATGCACTCTCTCAAAAACATTCCGTCAACATGGCTGACGATAACATCGCAGTTATGCTCCTCCCCAATTCAGTCTTTGTCCATTCCATTGACCTTGCACTCATGGATAAACTCGCTCAGTCATCTGCCTCTGATCCCCTTGTCCTCTCCACCATCAATAAGGCCCTCATTGGTTCCCCCCTCTTTCCCCACTCTGCTCTCTTAGACTGGACTTTTGAGGGTGATAAACTCTACTACAAAGGACGTCTCTATGTTCCTGAGTCCCTACACCATGACATTGTTCATTCAGTCCACTCATCTTTTGCTGGTGGCCATGGCAGCATCTTTTGCACTACTGCTGTTACGGTTTTCTTTTCCTTTCTTTTCCTTGTCTTTTCTTTCGTCCCGATCTGTCCCACTTGATTTCTATTGTTCCTGAACCCTCTATCCCTTTTGCCTAGTGGCACTGGAGCTACCCTCCATAGTTAGTACTTATCCTCTGGAACATTCCAGATAGATTCCTTTCCTAGCCTGGTCTGTGCACAGTTCACCTACCTATAAATAGGTACATAGATTTGCTACTCTTGTACTTTAGCTAGTTCTACACAATCTAAGCCTAGTAACCAGCAAGCCGCTCGGGTGAGTGAGACCTCCACCATTCCCATCTTACAAGTCACTTGTTTAGAAGCTTACATTCGCCATCGGGGCGTAGTCTTCAAGGTTATCATCTTCGTCACCTCTATTGAAGGAAGAGGCCAGTACCCACACGGAGACACATCAGTTTGTTCCATTGACTATACTTCATTGGCTACTAGCTGAGTTACTAGCCTCAGCATAACAAAAGAACTAGCTCTTCCTTGTTGTCCTCTATCTAGCAGACAACCATCACCTCTTCACCATTACTCCCCCCACTGGATCTCCCTACCCTTCGCCCTACTCCTGGAAGAAGAAACCCCACAACCCTTATTCCATACCCTTCACCACTTCTTCTGCTGTTCCCCTCAAACAGTCCACATCTCTCCCCGATCTGTCTCACAAAGAGCAACCCATCCAAGTAGAACCAGATTTGCCCTTTGCCCCACAACAAGATGTTGACTGGGAACAGGAATTAGATGATGATTTTGACCGACTTTTAGCCCAGGAAGGACTAGATGAAGAAGAAATAAGGAGAAGAGTAGAAGCTTCTCAGGAACAGAGATGTGCACTTGCTGAAGAAGAAGCTCAAAGAGTAGCCGAATACCTTAAACAACGACAAGAGGAAAGAGCCATGGCAAAGTCCACTGAGTTGAAAGCCAGACTCCCTGACAATTTCTCTGGCAAATCTGATGATGCTGTACACTGGATGATTGCCATGAAGGCGTACTTCAATATGAATGAAGACCTTTATGATGACAACACTAAGTTGTTAACTATGCTCAATAAGATGAGCAAGGGACAGGGTCGAGTCTTTTCCGAAGGATGGTTCTATAAGTTAGAAAACAAAGGGATACCTCCAGACCAGAAGACATTCCCCATCATGGCCACTGAATTTGTCAAAACCTTCTTCCCTTTCAATACAGCCAGTAAGGCGAGGCGAACCATCCGAAATCTCTCTCAGAACACCAAAGACAAGGATGGCTTCACCAAGTACATTGCAGACTTTTCCCTCGCCGCCTCTCAGACCAGCTTAACTGACAAGAAAGCCCTTATTGAATACTTTGGGTGTGGCCTGGACAAAAAGATCACCACCAACATCCTCTCTATGGGGACAGTCCCCACTATGCTCCAAGGATGGATGGAACAGGCTAGTAAATTCAATGCACAGCAGGAACGCATCAAGGACATGCATAAAGGCTTAGGGTGGCAAAATTTCTCCAAGAAGAAAGACCCTAATGCCATGGAAGTCGATGCTATTTGGCTATCCCCAGTTGAGAAGGCACAACACATTAGGGAAGGACACTGCTTCATCTGCCACAAGAAGGGCTGTACCATGAGGAACCATCTGAAAGACGAAAAGAAGGATGGAACTCCTTTGGGTTTCCATTCCAATAACTCTTTCCAAAACAATTCCTCTGCCAAGGCCATTGCCACAGCTCCCAAACCTTCCAAGGCACCAGAGCTTCCACCATCCTCTGATCTAGACTGCTACATCAAAGTCCTCGAGGGACGAAAAGTGGATCAGAAAGAGCTTGTATGAGTCCTTAAGGCTTGTTTTGAGGAAGATGGAGAAGGGGAAAGAGTCGCTAAGAATACCCTCAACAAAAGGATCTTGGGTTTTTAAAATGGAGGAAAGCTTCAGTGTCTTCTCCTCTAGAACATTCTGCACCTGTTATTTGTACTAGTAAGAAAGAGAAATCTATTCATCTTCCCATCTCTCTCGCTCACGGAACAAAAATTGCTGAAACTAGGGCTCTGCTAGACTCAGGGGCCACCAAGAATTTCATTGATCTGATAACCATCGCAAGGTATCAGTTCCCCACCAAGCGACTCCCTCTCCCCATCCAAGCGTCAAATGTGGATGGAACATCCAATAAAGGGGGTTGCATTCAATGGGAGACCCACCTCATACTAAACGTGGCTGGATGTGAGGAAGTAACTTGGTTCCTCATACTGAACTGTGGTGAAGACCGAGCCATCCTGGGGATTCCTTGGTTCACCAAGGTAAACCCTTCTATAGACTGGCAAACCTGGACAGTCCATATCCCCAATATATGGGAACAGGAGAATGCCAAAGGAGAGGTTCTATCCCAACGATATCTTGTTGAATCCCTCCAAAGGGCCACCATTGCCACAGAAGCAGCCATTGCTGCCACATCCAAAAAAGAGAAGACCCTTCCCCCTGAATACCAAGAGTTTGCCTTGGTATTTGAAGAGAAGACTCATGATCTCTTACCTCCATCCCGACCCTTTGACCATAGCATAGATCTCGACAACTCCTTCATACCGAAGGTAGCCAAAGTCTACCCTCTTAATCTGAAGGAACTGGAGACGTGTTGAGAGTTTGTAGATGAACATCTCCAAACAGGAAGGATCATACCCTCGAAGTCTCCTCAGGCATCCCCTTTCTTTTTTGTCCCCAAAAAGGATGGCTCCTTATGACCTTGTCAGGATTATTGATACCTCAACTCTCACACCATTAAGAATGCCTATCCATTGCCCCTCATATCTGACCTCCTTGACAAATTGAAGGACTCCACCATCTTCACCAAGTTCAATGTAAGGTGGGGATATAATAACATCTTAATTAAGCCCGAGGACAGGTGGAAAGCCATGTTCATCACTCCCTTCGGTCTCTTTGAACCTACGGTGATGTTCTTTGGTCTTTGCAACTCTCCGGCTACATTCCAGGCCTTTATGAATGACAGATTCCAGGATCTCATCACTGAAGGGTGGGTCATCATCTACATGGACAACATCCTCATCCATTCCTCTTCCCTGGAGGAACACCAAAGTCAGATGAAATGGGTCCTTCAGTGGCTTAAAGACCTTCATCTCTCATTGAAAATTTCCAAATGTTCCTTTGATGTTCCCAAAGTGGAGTACCTTGGTATGGTTATCAGCCATCACCAAGCATCTATGGACCCCACCAAATTGAAGGCCATTCAGGAATGGCAACCTCCACAGTCAGTAAAAGCAGTTCAATCCTTTTTAGGATTCTGCAACTTCTATCAGAAGTTCATTGCCAATTTCTTGACTCTCACTCAACTGCTCATCAAGTTGACTAAGAAAGCCACCCCATGGACCTGGAATCTGTCACATGAAGACACCTTCCGGACTCTCCAGCGAATCTTCATGTCCACTCCTGTTCTCCGACTCCCTGACACCACCCTCCCCTTCTTCATCATGACCAATGCTTGCCTCGTCACCACTGGCAGGGTATTGATGCAAAAGGATGTCAATGGCGATCTCCATCCCTGTACTTATCTTTCGAAAACCCTATCGCCTGCAGAACGAAATTATGACATCTATGATAGGGAGCTCCTCGCCATCATCCATGCTCTCTATGAGTGGCGACACTACCTTCAAGGAACCTCTCACCTGGTCATGATTCTTACTGACCATAAGAATCTCTCCTATTTCCACAAACCCTGAAAGCTCTCCCATCGGCAGGTGCGCTGGCTCTGCTTCCTCCAAGATTTTGACCTCACTTTCACCCACCTCCCTGGCTCCTCTATGGGCCCTGCTGATGCCCTTTCCCATAAGGATACTGTCGATACCACAGATGACAATCATGCAGTTACCCTTCTACCTGACTCTGTCTTCATCTGTGCTATCGATCTCACCCTTTCTGAGAAAATCACCCAGTCCTCCTCCTCTGATCCTCTCGTCCTTGATGCTATTGAAAAATGCGCTGAAGGCTCTCCTCTCCTCCCTTGTTCTTCTCTTCATGATTGGACCTTTGACACTGGGAACCTTTACTTCCGCAGGTGCCTCTATCTACCAGAACCCCTCCACCATGATGTGGTCTCTTCTGTTCATTCCTCCTTTGCAGGGGGGCATGGGGGCATTTTCTGCACTTCCCTTGTCACCAGGGACTACTGGTGGCCTGGCCTTTCCACCTTTGTTCGACGCTTTGTTACAGGCTGTGCAGTGTGTCAACAGCATAAGGTCAATACTCAACCCACCATTCCCCCACTCTCCCCTATCCTTTCTGCTGCCTCACATCCCTTTGAACAGATTTCCGTCGATCTCATCACTGACCTTCCCCTCTCCCATGGTTTTGACTCGATTTTGGTTGTGGTCAACCATGGCCTTATGAAGGGGGTAATTTTCTCCCCTTGCACTAAATCCATTGACACCAAAGGCATAGCCCAGCTGTTCCTAGAAAGAGTCTTCCCCTGATTTGGCCTTCACTCCACTGTCATCTCTGACAGGGGCCCTCAGTTTGCCTCCACCTTCGCTAGAGAGCTTGCCAGACTCCTCCAATATGATGTCTGACTCTCCACTGCCTATCATCCTCAGACTGATGGAAAAACTGAATGAGCCAATCAGTCCCTCGAGACTTATTTATGAATCTTCTCCAAAGGTCGCCCCGATAAATGGGTTGACCTCCTACCTCTCGCTGAGTTCTCCTACAACTCCAATGTCCACTCCTCCACTCAGAAAACTCTGTTTTCCCTTATGTTGGGATATGAACCTCGAGGATACCCCACCCTCGGAAAGATGTTTATCCTGGCCCTGGAAAATCATCTATCCCTCCTGGATGAAGCACAGAAAGAAGCTCAAGCAGCTCATGAGAACTCTGCTTGGATCATGAAGGAACGGGTCTTCTCCAAATTCAAACCTTGGAAAGTCAGTGATAAGGTATGGTTAGAAGCTTGTAATCTCCACTTCCATCATACGACCAGAAAACTCCTCCCTCGATGAGAAGGCCCCTTTGAGATCACTAAGGTCGTCTCCCCTATCACCTATGAACTCAAACTCCCTCCTTCCTGGAAGATTCATAACATCTTCCATGCCTCACTCTTGTTGTCATATAAGGAAACTCCAGAGCATGGACCCAATTTCTTAAAACCCCTGTTGGAAGAGATAGAGGGGGAGGAAGAATGGGAAGTCGAAGACATCCTTAATCACTGCGGGACATGAGGATGGAGGCAATACCTTGTCAAATGGAAAGGGTATTCTTCAGCCGAGAACACTTGGGAACCCAAACCCAATCTAGGAAATGCCCCCAAAGTACTCCAGGAGTATAAAAGTTGACAACATCTTTAGATTCTGCCCAGCCACTCTTGATGCTCCATTCATCTGTCACCTTTCTGTTCACTATGCCTTCTCTTGCTATCTTCGCTGAATGCCTCCCCGTCTCCCTCCATTGCATCCTCTATGGCACCATCCTCGCTGATCCTTGCCCCCTCTTTGCTGTAGAACATGACCCTCTCTGGCCCCAGGCTGATTCTCTCCAGGCGATGGTACATCTCTGCCACCAGCTTTACACCACCGACCTGCTTCTCCAATGCTCCAACGCTGGAGGAAACACCATTTTCACCAGGGCTATAGATCACTCCATCCAGCAAACACTGGACAACCTCCTTGATGTCATGCACCAGGAAGGGTTCTGGTTCTTTGTGAATTGGATCCCTCCTTCTCTCTTACCCATGCTTCAGTCCCTCATCAATGGGCTCACCCCATCAGAGGAGGACCACTACTGAGGCTTTCCCCTGACCACCACAGACTCTATTCTACCCTGATTCCTTGCCATGGCCGCACCTCCGCCATCTTCACCTTCTCCACCCCCACCTTGCTGTCCTCATTGCCGCCACCATCATCAATCAACACCCTACTCTTTTCCCATCCCATCTGCTCCTGTACTCTCATCCTACAAGAACGTCGAGCCTACCCCTGTTCCCCCTCCGGCATGTGCTACTTGGACCCCATCACCCAATCATCCCTCAGCCTGGTCACCACCTCCCTCTCATCCCTCCTCCCCTATTCCCAACAGGGAGTACCTTCAGCACACCCTCACCGACTTGGCCCATACTCAGGCCCAGGTCATCACGCTGGACCGGCCATCCTGACCTGGCCAATGCTATAAGTGCCAGGAATAGGGACACTGGTACATGGAATGTAAGAAGCACCGATGTTCCCGCTGCTTCCTATGGGCCCTGGGACACATAGTACGCGATTGTCCTTATATCCCCGACACCCCCAACCCCACCACTAACCCTCCTGAACCCGACTGGGTAATCAGTGAAGGCTCGTCCTCGGGAGGTGAGAATAATGCAGCATAGTATGCTGCAGTCTAGAAAGGGGGTAATGTTATGGTTTTCTTTTCCTTTCTTTTCCTTGTCTTTTCTTTCGTCCTGATCCATCTCACTTGATTCCTATTGTTCCTGAACCCTCTATCCCTTTTGCCTAGTGGCACCAGAGCTACCCTCCATAGTTAGTACTTATCCTCCGGAACATTCTAGATAGATTCCTTTCCTAGCCTGGTCTGTGCGCAGTTCACCTACCTATAAATAGGTAGATTCGCTACTCTTGTACTTTAGCTAGTTCTATGCAATCTAAGCCTAGTAACCAGCAAGCCGCTCAGATGAGCAAGACCTCCACCATTCCTGTCTTACAAGTCACTTGTTTAGAAGCTTACATTCACCATCAGGGCATAGTCTTTAAGGTTATCATCTTTGTTGCCTCTATTGAAGGAAGAGGCCAGTACCCGCACAGAGACGCATCAGTTTGTTCCATCAACTATACTTCATTGGCTACTAGCTGAGTTACTAGCCTCAGCGTAACAACCACTCTCGTTGCCTGCGACTTTTGGTGGCCTGGACTCTCCACCTTCGTTTGTCACTTTGTCACTGGCTGCACTGTCTGCCAGCAACATAAGGTCAACACCCATCCCACAGTCCCCCCCCTCTCCCCAATCCCTTCTGTTGCCTCATGCCCCTTTGAACAAATTTCAGTTGACCTCATCATGGACCTCCCCAGTTCGGGTGGCTTTGACTCCATTCTGGTTGTGGTTGACCATGGCCTTATGAAGGGGGTAATCTTCTCTCCTTGCTCCAAATCTATCGACACAGAAGGCATAGCACAACTCTTCTTAGAGAAAGTTTTTCCCCAATTCAGCCTCCATTCCTCTGTCATTTCTGACCATGGCCCCCAATTCACCTCTGCATTTGCCAGGGAACTCTCTTGGTTACTCAATTATGATTTGTGCCTCTCCACAGCATACCACCCTCAGACTGACAGTGAGACGGAACGAGCTAATCAAACCCTGGAGACCTATCTTAGGATCTTCTCTAAGGGTCACCCAGACAAATGGGTTGACCTCCTCCCCCTCACTGAATTCTCTTACAACTCCAATATCCACTCCTCCACCCAAAAGACTCCCTTCTCTCTGATGCTAGGATATGAACCCAAAGGATACCCCCCTATCAGAAAGACGTTTATCCTGGCCCTGGAAAAATGCCTTTCCCTCCTCGAGGAAGCTCGGAAAGAAGCTCTAGCAGCTCACAAGAATTCTGCTTGGATCATGAAGGAATGGACATTTTCTAAGTTTAAACCCTGGAAGGTGGGTGATAAGGTCTGGCTAGAAATGCAGAACCTCCATTTCAGGCATACCTCCAAGAAACTTCTCCCATGAAGAGAAGGCCCATTCAAAGTTTCCAAAGTTGTCTCCCCTCTCACTTACAAACTTCACCTTCCCCCATCTTGGAAAATCCATAATGTCTTCCATGCATCCCTCCTCTCTCCTTACAGGGAAACTCTGGAACATGGCCCCAATTTCCTCCGACCCCCATCCAAGGAGATAGAAGGCGAAGAGGAGTGGGAAGTCAAGGATATCCTTAATCATTGTGGAACATGAGGCCAGAGACAATATTTGGTCAAGTGAAAAGGGTATTCCTCCACCAAGAATACCTGGAAACCAGAATCCAATCTGGGAAATGCGTCTGAAGCTCTCAGCAAGTATAAAATTTGGCAAAACCTTTGAGACTCCCCAACTACACTTTATTCACCCATCACCTTTCTTGCCATGCCCTCTCTTGCCATCTTTGCTGAACGTCTTCCTGTCTCCCTCTGCCATATTCTCTATGGAACCATTCTAGCAGACCCTCATCCCCTCTTTGCTGTCAAACATGATCCCCTCTGGCCCCAAGCAGATTCCCTCCAGGGGATGGTATGTCTGTATCATCAACTCTACACCACTGATCTCCTCTTCCAACGCTCTAATGTGGGGGAGAATACTGTCTTCACCAGGGCCATTGATCACTCCCTTCAACAGACATTGGATAACCTCCTGGATGTCATGCACCAGGAGGGGTTCTGGTTCTTTGCCAACAGGATCCCTCCTTCCCTATTACTGACTCTTCAGTCCCTCATCGATAGGCTCACCCCTTCTGAGGAGGATCGTTACTGAGGTTTTCCCCTGACCACCACGGTGAAAAGACTTGAGAGGTGGTTGAGTGGACTGTAAGTCCTGGCCACCTGGGAGTAGTCTGAGGGTGATGGGGGAGCGATATGTTCACCCCAGAGGGACTCTAGAGCAAAGGGTTAGTCCTAGAATGAAGGTTGGGCATGAACGTGTATAGTCCAGATGCAGTCTGAACAGTAGTAAATGGTAGTCCAGTTGGTGTAGTCATTAAAAATCGTTGAGACTGGCAGTTTAGTCAAGGGAAATGGTGCAGTAGACAGTAAAAATGGTGAGGAAGCAGTATTCCAACAGTAATGGTGACAGTGGTGAGCAAACAGTAGAAAGCTGCTGTCATTTCAAAATGACAAGTACAAGATTTTATAGTCCAGGCATACTTGGACTTGTAAGTATGGAGGGAAATGCATGGTCTATGTACCTGATGATATAAAAGGAATGGGTCAAGACCAGGAATATGAAATACAGACCCTGACAGGCTGCAATGGAAAATCCCGACTCAGTCCTGAGTAGCCCAAACGTCTAAGGTGACATCAGAGCTACAAGCCGAATGGCAAGTAAGAATAGGGGAAACTTACAAAAATAGTAACCAAGTAAGAAAATAAGTGAAGACTAGTCTGGTTGATGTATGCACTAGTCTGACTGGTCTGTCCTGGACTGTGAAGACTGACAAACCGGACTATCATGAAACAAAGGTAAGTAGAGTGAGCAAATGATGAAAACATAGAAAACATAGGGTTATACATGTAGAGGTGTATCAACCTCTACATCTGTGGAGGGCTTTGCTTCTGACTGTCCCCAGTCAGATCTTCATAACAGTAAGAATGCATGCATGAAAGTCATAATCGGCAGGGTGCTTAAATAATGGTCTTCAATCTTCTTCGACCAAGTCCATCTATATTCGCTTCACCATGTCCCAAACATAAGCTCTAATCTCCAGCCAACACATTCCAGTCTATGGTCAATGCTATTGGAGCACCCATTTGACCAAGACAATACTGGACAACTGCAAAGGACTGGAGGATGATAATGAGATGGTGGTACAGTGGTTTGGGGCAGCGATGGTGAATGAAATGAATGGTATGGAGCGGGCAAAGATGGTCTAGTAATGGAGCCCGAGGACGAGGTTGCGATGATGATGAGTGGATACAAAGAAGGATGGCACAGGCCAGAAAGCACAGTTTGAGGAGACCAAGGAATAACGCATGGGGAGTAATGATGGAGATGGTGATCTAGCAGCGGAGTAGAAGTAGCTGCATGCTTGAGCAAGGAATCATTGAAATGTAAGAGAGAAAAACAAAAATGAAAAGAGAACAGAAATCGAGTAAAGAACTTAGAAAGAAAGGGGTATGGAGCGTAAAACTGGCCGGACTATACTGGTCTGATGATGCGGGGTACCACCCAACTTGTCTTCTTTGGTCGACTTTCACATCTATTCCTACCAATAGTCCTGTGGGGAAAGGTCTTCGGTGCGAGGTACTGCTCGACTTGGTTTCTTCAATCGTCCTTTCTTCATCTATTCCTAGTGGACTTCCCTGGACTATGGTGGACTGTTTTCAGGGAGAGGGCAGTCTATTGTACATCTATCAAGGGGCGCTGTGTCCTTGCATGTTTGAAGTCTGAAAGTATCTATACAAGAGTTTGGTTATATAGGACACATTAGAGAAAAATAAATGGAAAGAGATAGAGAGATAGAGATGATATACAAGACTTTGAGATCAATGATGAGGCAGAACAGAAGGTCTGAAGAGTATTTTTAGTGGCTTTTTCATTAGAGTATTTTTATGTGGCTTTTGTTTCGTTATTTTTCAGTGTGAAGAGACAGATCACCAGTTGAAACCTGGGGTGAAACAGAGAAAAGAAATCTAGACCGGCATGGTCAGTCATCCAGACTATAGTCTGATGACTCTTCTTCATCTGGAGGTTCATCAAGGTCTTCATTGGTAATCTTGTCTAGATCTTCATCATCAAGACCTGTAAGTTCAGTGACTGGAATGGAGGAATGAAAACAGGGATAATAAGGGATAAGATGGAAGGCAGCATATCAAAGTTGGGAGGGTGAACTGTCCAACTTGGCCAGGATATAGGATCCTCCAGTAGTCCGGCAAAGGACCACCATTGGACTGAGATACCTAGGCTTTGTTTTTCAGTTGAGCTCCTTCTCTATGCATGTATTCCAGACTAAAATGAGACTTCCAGGATAGAAATTGAAGTCCTTGATGTGATTCTTGAATGAAGCCTCGAAATGCTTCACTGACTTGAATCAAGCCTTGTGGACTCATTCACCAATTGAGTCTATGTCTTCTTGGCACTTCTGGAGTTGTTGTGCTCTCCAAGCTATAAGTCTGGAAGGTAAGAGTGGTTCTTTGTTGGGGAGGGGAACAAGGTAAGTAGCTTCAGTGATATCAAATGGGAAAAGTGGCTTGACACCATGGACCATAAAATATGGTGGCCCAGAAGACCGAGTGAGCAGAAAGATGCCAGCAAGACTCCCCCCACTGGGAGGTTTTGATGATGGCCTCCCAGACATCAAAATGGCATCATTCAGCTATACCATTTGCCTGGGAGTTATAGGGGGAGATGCATATGTGGTGAATATTATATTGGTCTGCTAAAATGTCAAGAGCTTGGATAAACGGTGGACTGTTGTCAGTGACAATTTTGGAAAGAGGACCCCACTGGCAGAGGATATCCTCAGAAATAAAGGCAGCAAAAGCGGTGCCATTTTCGAAGCATAGCATGCACCATTCTGGATAAGAGGTGAGAGCACAGCATGCCTGGACTATATACCTATAGCCAGAGGACTTGGAAATTAGCATGGTATCGATATGGACTTTTTGAAATAGTCTGCTGATGACTGGAATGAAGGGTGGAATATGGAAATGACTTGTCTGCCTAACTTGGCATTTGTGACAAGTCTGTATAAACCATTTAATGTCATCGACGAGCATAGGCCACCAGAACCGAAGTAATAGATGGCTCTGGACTGTGAATATGCCCTTATGCCTGAGATCGTCATGAGCTTCTTTGATGAGGTGGTAGCATTGGTGCTCTGATGCAACTAATTGATGGCAGCCATGTGGGTTACGATGCCAAAGACAACTGTTCAGAATGAAAAACTTGGAAGCCGAGTTGACAAAGGACTGGAAGTCCACATCAGACATATCGGCTGGATGAATGCGAGACTTGAGGAAGGATCAAATGAGGGCTATATGTGCTTCTTGAGCAATGGCCTTTGAGGACCAAGGGATGGGTAGTCCAAAGTGTCGTTGGACTCATTGAATGAGGTTGAGGAAACTGAGGAAGTGAAGACAGAATGGAATGATAGATAGGGTGGTGGTGAGAGGTGCATCGATAGAAGGGGGGCGGTGGTAGATGGTTGCAGTAGTCTGGGTGAAGAGCGGTGGGAGAAATGGGTATGGACTGTAGGGGATGAGAAGGGAAACATTCTGTTGTTTAGTAAGGTAATTGAAAAGGAATATGAGTCATCTAGCCAATCTTCGAAGTCCATACAGTGGCTCAAAAAACTGTCCCAATGTTTGGTCATTTTGCACTAAATGCATCAAAACACAATAACACCTAAATCTTGTCCTAAACCTTGGCTGTATGAATGGAAAAGCTTACTCTTGGCTACATAATTCATCTATGAATCAAAACATTTGGATCAGATTTGGGCAAATGACAGCCATTTCAAATGAATGACTTATTGGGACAGTTTTTTGACTTTTACTTCTCATTATATACATTGGACCATAGCATGCTGTAATATGCTTATATATCTTATGTAAGTGCTTGGTTATGTCATAATTATGTAATTGGTGATATGAAAATATATATAAACCCTGCCATCATGAGACTTTCCCTCATTCCCATCATGAAATTCATCTCCTCAGCTCAAGGAGCCAATATCATCTCTCTAGCTTCCTTTGATATATCCTGCAGGCAGATTGCCTCTCAAACTGGCCTAGGAAAGTCCACTGTGTCTAGGATCCTTCAAGAGATCCAATCAGACAAAGAAAACTCTCATGGTGGTTGTCCTTTCAAACTCTCTCCTACCAACAAACATGCTATAGTCTAGCAAATCCTTTCTGAAAAGGCAAAGAATGCTATCCAGGCTACTCAATTTATAAATTCCATCATTGACACTCCTGTCTGCTCACAAACCATAAGGAATGCACTCAAGAAAGCCTCATTGAAAGCTGTAGTTAAAAAGAAGAAACCCCTTCTCTCTACTGGGCATAGCAAGAGGAGACTAGCCTTTGCTCTTAAGTACCAACATTGGACTATAGAGGACTGGAAGAGAGTAATATGGTCAAATGAAACTAAAATCAACAGAATAGGATCAAATGGACAAGAGTATGTGTGGAAAAAGAAGGGTGAAGGTCTAATCCCTAGAGAGGTTAAAAGTACAGTCAAGTTTGGAGGGGGTTTTTTGATGGTGTGGAGCTGCATAGGATGGAATGGAGTGGGGGTTTTGAGTGAAGTTGAAGGAAGAATGGATGCTGAATAGTATGTGGCAATTCTGGAGCAAGGACTGCTGCAAAGCATGGAGGAATCTGAAATCCCCCCAGATGAAATCATCTTTCAGCAGGACAATGACCCCAAACATATCTCTAGAAGGGCTCAAATCTGGTTTGAAGAGCAAAATATCAAGCTTCATGATTGGCCTGCACATTCTCCTGATCTCAATCCTATTGAACACACTTGGAATCATCTCAAAAGATGTCTTTCAGGCTATCTGACTGCCCCTATAGGAGTTTATCAATTATGGGATAGAGTGGTAGAGCAGTGGGGAGAGATATCTGTGGAAGAGTGTCAAAAGCGGATAGAAAGCATGCTTAGAAGGGTTTAGGCAGTTATTAAGGCCAAAGGATGTCATACCAAGTACTAGATGTCATTTCTGACTGAAAGTCAAAAAACTGTCCCAATGAGTCACTCATTTGAAATGGCTGTTATTTGCTGAAATCTAATCCAAATGTTTTAATTCATAGATGAATTCTATAGCCAAGAGTAAGCTCTTTCATTCATACAGCCAAGGTTTAGGGCAAGATTTATGGGTTATTGTGTTTTGATGCATTTAGTACAAAATGACCAAACATTGGGACAGTTTTTTGAGCCACTGTATCTTCAGGTGGATCTTTGTCAGACCAAGGATGTTGAGATAGTCCATCCAGTCCAGAGTGTCATTCTGCTGGAATATGGCAAAGCTGGAAATGGAAAAGAAGTATACCAGCGATCCATTGGTTGATGGTCACATTCAGTTGTAAGTCTGGGTTGTTGATCATACCCTTGACATATTTTGTGTCCATTTCAACTACAAGGTTAGTAACTCCAAAAATAAAAATGCGGACTGAGCAAAGAGCTCTGAACAGTCCATAAAGCTCAAGTTTAGCTTGTAAATACCAACTTTCCACCTCAGTCAGGCTGATAGACCTGAACTGATTAGGATAACGCTTGCCATCGGCTCCCTCTTGCGAGAGAATGAAGCTGACAGTGATATGTGACATGTCCATGGCAAGGACTACCTCATGGTTGAACTCATAGTCCAGACACTGGAGTGCCAGGGACTTAATAATCTCATCCTTAAGATGATTCATGGCTTCTCTTTGAGCATCTCCCCATTTGAAGGGGACACCCTTCTGAGTTAGGTTTATGAGGGGTTGAGCAAATAGTAGCGAAATTTCGAATATATATATGTACCACTCTGCAGGTGCCTAAGAACCCATGGACTTGCATCAAATTGGTGCACTCAGGCTAGTCCTGTATCTTCTGGACTTTGGCTTCGTGTGTGACATGTCCTTCAAATATACATTTGTGACTGACAATGGTAGCTTCCAGTGCAGCAAGAACAAATTTCTTGGCAGAGACCATGGCATTGACATTTTGGAGGTGTTGGAGTATCCTGTGGACTATGGTTAGATGCTCCCAAATGAACCTATGAATCCCAGGGTTCTCTGGAATGGTCTTGTAAGACCTGTCTGGTCTTTGGTAGCAAGTGTCACTGGACTTCACCAGGAGGTTGTCTACAAAGGGCATAGTGTGATGGGGTATTTCATCTTGCAGGATGAATGCCATATTGGCTTGGTAGATCTGTACAGTGTTAGTGTGACCCATAGGCAGTGTGGTGAGTTGGTGTGGTCCAAGTGGACTATTGAACATGGTCATATTGTGGGAGTCCATGTGGAGCAGTCTTTGGTCATATCCTGTGAACAAGTCCATCATACCATAGATGGCACTTCCACCAAAGGACTCTGCTAGATGTTTAATGAAGGGAGAAACCAAGGAGTCCCTGATGGTGACAGCATTAAGAGGTTGAAGGTCATGAATGAGGTGGAGGGACTTCTTGTCCTGCTTGAGGACACAAAACCAACATGATTGGTAGGCCACAGCCAAAGGTTCGTATACTCTGGACATGATGTGGTCTTTAATGATTTGGATTGCCTGGTTCCAGGCGGATGGAGGGATGGGTATGTTTTGTAGTACCCAGGGAGTATGGGGGATCGTCAGTATCTTGACTGGTGGGAAATATCATTCATCTAGTCTGCCCCACTTGGCTGGAACCCAAGTGAAGGCTTTTTTGTGGTTAAGGACGATCCACCAGACTAGTTTGACTTCTTTGGGCCAAAGCCACTTTGTGGGGTCGAGGTCTAGAGCGTCAGTGTGTTTTTGGGTAAAACATTCCCCAGGACAAAGTCCGGAGGATGAGTCAGTAAGGGTAGTAGACCAGTGAAAAGACCTGAAGGTGGTTGAGTGGACTACTAGTCCTGGCCACCTGGGAGTAGTCTGAGGGTGATGGGGGAGCGATATGTTCACCCCAGAGGGACTCTAGAGCAAAGGGTTAGTCCTAGAACAAATGTGGACACGAACGATGATAGTCCAGATGCAGTCTGGACAGTAGTAAACAGTAGTCTGGTCAGTGTAATTCATTAAAATACGTGAAGACTGGTGGTACAGTCGAGAAAAATGGTGCAGTAGATAGTGAAAACGGTGAGGGAGCAGTATCCCAATGGTGACAGTGACGGTGGTGAGCAAACGGTAGAAAGCTGTCATTTCAAATGACGAGTACAAAATTTATAGTCCGGGCATACTTGGACTTCTATGTAGGTATGGAGAGATGCATGGTCTAAGTACCTGATAATATAAAAGGAAAAGGGTCAAGACTGGGAATATGAAATATGCAATGGGAGATCCTGACTTGGTCCTGAGTAGCCCGAACGTCTAAGGTGACGTTGGAGCTACGAGCCGAAAGGTCAGGTAAAATAGGGGAAACTTACAAAAGTAGTAACCAAGTAAGAAAAGATGGCTAAGAGTAGTCTGGTTGGTATACACACTAGTCCGACCAGTCTGTCCTGGACTGAGGAGACCGATGAACCAGACTATCATGAAACAGAAGTAAGTAAAGTAGTCAAATGATGAAAACATGGAAAACATAGGGTTATACACGTAGAGGTGTATCAACCTCTACACTGGCGAGAGGTTCGTCGGGTAGCTGATGCAGCACATGGTATTCCTCCTCAAGAGGGGCTGCAACTGGTCAAACTTTCTTAGCGACAGGCTTGTAAGCCCAAATGTGGCATTTATAATCGTATGAGAAAGAAGAATCAAAAGCAGAAACATGAGACAAGGTAAGAGAGGACTGGGTGGAAGAAAGATAAGAAAATGAAGAGGACCAAGATTTGGAATGGTAGTCCAAGACATAAGACCAAAATGATGAAAACGAAGACTGGTTAGAAGACTGGTTGTAAACAGTTGAAGAGGAAAAGTTTATGGTATCTCCCCAACCTGACAGTGGATCATCGAAATCTAAAAACCCATCTCAACAATGGATTGGTGGTTAGTGCACGGGAGGTTTTGATAGCACCAAGGACATCCTTCAGTCCATGGTCTTGTTGGTAGTTTATACTCTTTTCCAGAGTTAGGGTCTCATAGTGTAATGTTCTGGGAACCATCAGGGAAATCATTAGTAGTCACACTCATGAGGCAATGGAAGGGTTGGCCAAGTAGTAAGTCAAAGTTGGTGTGCAGGATGACCTGGACTTGTACACAGACTTTGCCAGTGCTGAAGTCTAGCCAGAGGTTTTCTATGATGCTGATGGTCGATTCGGTGGTTGTGTTAGCATTGGACATTGTCATGATGTGGTCAGACAGGACTGGTAATCAAAGGGTCTCCTATACCTGCTTTGGCATGGCAATGATTTCTGAGCCTGAGTCCAGTATGCCAGTGATGGTGATCGGGGTGCCTAGAACTTTAGCCTTGAATGATCTAAGAGGGACACTATGATGAGTGACAATTAGTCCTTCGTTGCTCCGGATTATACTTTTGCTGAATCGGTGGGAGTTTGCTCCAGGGTCTCGGCCTGAGAGCTCATTGACATGGACTTCATTGGCAGTGACAGGGATGTGTTTTGAGGTTGCCAAGTCCCTAAACTGCTTTCAGACTTTGGGGGCTACAGATATTAGTTCTTTAAAAGGGACCAGTACAGTTGTTTCAGGTACTCAGTCTAATATCTTCTTTGGTGCACTTTTGTCCTCCAGCAGGAAGGAGTAATGAAATTTACTGGTAGGGGCTGGTACGGAAGGGTAGATGGTGTTGGTATGAGGTTTGGGAATAGATGATGATGATGGGATAAATGGAGTCAGTGTGGGCTTGGCTGGAGTGACAGGGACAATGGGAGTAGCTGGTCTAGTCAGGGCAGCTGGAGTAATGGGTGCTACAGGGGTAACTGGTCTAGTTGGCATGGATGGTGTAGACTGAGCTGCCACAATCTCTGGTGTGTTGATGTCTTCTTCGATGGTGGGAGACCAAGAAGCTGGATGAGTAGGGCAGTGAGATGGAACTTCTACTCCATCAAATCGAACTCATATGCCCTTGTCTTTTGCTCGGTCTGCTTGAAAACTTGCCCAGGTGCATGATAGGTAACTTCTGAAGTCTGGGTTGTCAAGGTCCAGACTATCTTCTTCTTTTACGTATGATGATGCGGCTGCTGGGACCATAAAGACAGATGGATTGATATCTACAATGGTGTCAATCACGGGTGAATGCAAAGAAATAATACTGGCTGTAACAGCCGATGCAGCAAGGGCAGACTGCACTGGGAGTCGGTCTATGCACTCCCATAAGCAATGTGTACCAGGAACGTGTGGGATATGCTTCCTGTCGGAGAGGTATATATGGCCATCAGTGCCTTGGGATGCTTTACTGGTCTGGAGGTAGGTATTGACATGGGGGCAACTGTTCATAAAGTGAGCAGGATTGCCACAGAAGGCACACTCCTTCAGTCTTGTAGACCATTGGAGGTTTACCTGCTCCTGCTTGATAGCAGGAGCGCTGAAAAGACCTGAAGGTGGTTGAATGGACTGTTAGTCCAGGCCACCTGAGAGTAGTCTGAGGGTGATGGGGGAGCAATATGTTCGCCCCAGAGGGACTCTAGAGCAAAGGGTTAGTCCTAGAACAAAGGTTGGGCACAAACAAGTATAGTCCAGACGCAGTCCGGACGGTTGTAATGGTAGTCTGGTCAGTGTAAGTCATTAAAAGTTGTGAAGACTGGTGGTACAGTCGAGTAAAATGGTGCGGTAGATGGTAGAAATGGTGAGGGAGTGGTATCCCAATGGTAACGGTGACAGTGGTGAGCAAACAGTAGAAAGCTGTCATTTCAAATGACGAGTACAGAATTTATAGTCCAGGCATACTCAGACTTGTAAGTATGGAGGGAAACGCATGGACTATGTACCTAATGACATAAAAGGAATGGGTCGAGACCGGGAATATGAAATACAGACCCTGATGGGCTGTGATGGAAAATCCTGACTCGGTCCCGAGTAGCCCGAATGTCTAAGGTGACATCGGAGCTATGAACCGAAAGGTAAAGTAAGAATAGGGGAAACTTATGAAAATGGTAACCAAGTTTGAAAATGTAGCTAAGATTAGTCCAGTTGGTGTATGCATGAGTCTGACCAGTCTGTCCTGGACTGTGGAGACCAATGAACCAGACTATCGTGAAACAGAAGTAAGTGAAGTACTGTAAACAAGTGATAAAATCATAGAAAACATGAAGTTATACACGTAGAGGTGTATCAACCTCTACATCCATGGGGGGCTTTGCTTCTGACCATCCCCAGTCAGATCTTCGTGAATGGTATGAACGCATGCATGTTGAATGTTGTAAATGGCAGGGTGCTTAAATAACGGTCTTTGATCTTCTTCAACCAAGTCCACCTATATTCGCTTCACCATGTCCCAAACATAAGTTCTAATCTCCAGCCAACATGTTCCAGTCTATGGTCGATGCTATTGGAGCGTCCGTTTGACCAAGATATTACCGGACAACCGTGAAGGACTGGAGGAGGATACAGTGGCTCAAAAAACTGTCCCAATGTTTGGTCATTTTGCACTAAATGCACCAAAACACAATAATACCAAAACCTTGTCCTAAACCTTGGCTGTATGAATGGAAGAGCTTACTCTTGGCTACAG